>ML794117.1:206756-217567 GCA_009831015.1 Picea engelmannii
TTTCTTCATGATCTGCTACAGTCTTTGACAGATTTGAGTTATTTTCAAAAATCTTTAAACGATTCAGCCTTCTGCTTGAATCTTTAATGAATTGAAGCGAAATCTTCAAGTTCTTTAAACTTCTTTCGTTCTGCAGCTATTCTACGTCAATCTTTGACGGTTCTTTGAGAAAATTGTGCAGGTTTCTTCTTCTGCGATCTCTGCTTCCTCCGCTAGCTTCTCACGGCGATCTTTAAAGAGTATTGCAGAGAACTTTCCAAACCTTGTGAAAAGTCTGTGACGCGTGCTCTCAAGATCTGTGAGGCTCTACGCTGAGAGGATCGAGTTGCTCTCCCGACTGTGTGAAGAGGCTTACTGCTGTAGCTCTGATACCATGATAACTTGTGAAGGACAGAGAAATGCAGAGAGAAAAGAATAGTATATTCAAATGTATGAAGAAGTACAGAACAGAACTGAAGAGATCCAAACAATAGAAAATAGGTGAGCTTATATATGCTCGAGCAAGACAAAAATAGAAAGTACAACTGTCCAGCTGGCAGTGTACGGTTAGTCTGTTGAGGATACAATATATTTAACACCAATGTGAATAGACAAAATCAGTGTTTTCTTGCTACAATGGCACTAGCCCAACACGAATATACAATGACCACTATTGAGAGCAATTATATGATGAAAGCATTGTCGTGTGAATAGTATACACGACAATATACTGCTTTACAATATATTGCTTTTGTAAAGCAGTATATTGTCGTGTGAAAAATGATGAAGGCATTCGAGTGCAGGATCCCATGTACTAGAATTTATATGAATGCATTGTGGTTCTGATGAGATGCTCCCATATGGTGAATGATCAAAATTGCAGAAATCTATTCTTAATTTGCAGTTTGGACCAGTCGAGTTGTCTTGAAGATCGCGGAGAAATCATTCTAGAATTAATTGAATAAATGGTGTCCTTCAGTGACGGGTGTAGTATGAGGATAGGCCATCTGCAATTTTGAGATGATATATGAGAATTATCGGAGGTAGAACTGTTAAAGGATAGTCCATTAACGCTACGATTTTGGTCTGAAAGTTAAAAGGAGAGATAAGAGGTCGAAGAAGAGGATCCCATCATACTTGAAACCACCATCTACAGTAATGCGTAATGCACTGTCCGTAATATTTTTATTTATTCAGCATTAATCCCACCTCGAAGCAGTGAAAAGTACTTATGTGCTTTATGTTGACAATAAAATCGCAAATGAAATTGTTTATAAAGAGAAGCGTGATGGTGGTTGAAAGTTCCTTTGACTTTCATATGGAAATGTCTCAATCCTAAGTAATGAACTTTCAACCACCATCATATAGGCTATGATAATCATTGGTGTTGTCTACATTCGCTGTTGTATCTGTTTTCTTCATTGGTTTTGGCAAACAATGTTGTAAACATTCGCACTGGTTTCGTTGAACATGTAACTATTCCTTCATTGGTTATGGTGTTGTCTTGATTATTGGTATTGGTCTTGGGTGTTGTCTTGGTTATTGGTATTTGTTTTCTTCATTTTTTTCTGGCAAACAGTGTTGTAAACATTCGGTGTTGTAACTTATTTATTCATTGGTTTATGTGAACATGTAACTATTTCCTTCATGGGTTATGGTGTTGTCTTGGTTATTGGTCGGTGTTGTAACTTTTTTATTCATTGGTTTATGTGAACATGTAACTATTTCCTTCATGGGCTATGGTGTTGTCTTGGTTATTGGTCGGTGTTGTAACTTATTTATTCATTGGTTTATGTGAACATGTAACTATTTCCTTCATGGGTTATGGTGTTGTCTTGGTTATTGGTTTTGGGTATTGTCTTGGTTAGTGGTTTTGGTAAACATTGCATCCTTGGTGGGTTTTGGTAAATATTGCACTATTGGTTTTGGTAAACATATTATCATTGTAATTATTTTCTTTATTGAATTTAGTAAATATTCATTGGTTAGTGGTTTTGGTAAATATTGCATCCTTGGTTGGTTTTGGTAAATATTGTATTATTGGTTTTGGTAAAGTAATTATTTTCTTCATTGAATTTGGTAAATATTCATTGGTATTACTTTTGATTATGAAAAATAATCACAATAGTTTGGTAAAAGGTTTTGGTAAACAGATCATTATTGTAATTATTTTCTTCATTAAATTTGGTAAATATTCATTGATGTTACTTTTGACTATGAAAAGTAATCACAATAGTTTGGTAAACATGTCATAGTTCTAATTTTTTTTTCTATCATAATCATGGGAAAGGTATTGATAATAGTTTACAAGTGTTGAAAAATGGAAGTTATGATAGTGAAAGAGTTCTAAAGAAAAAAAAAAAGGGTTTTCAAATGTTTGTAAAAAGGTTATAAGGTGCACATTTAAAAACAATGTTTGACACCATTTTGCACAGGGGTTATAAGGTGTATGATTTTGCAAGTATTTGTAAGGTGTTCTTCCATTATAAGTGGTTATTGCAATGATGTAACTTTTTTCTTGATCATATTGATATTAAAGGAACTAACAATAGTTGGCAAGGATTGAAAATGCGGAGTTATGATGATCAAAGAGGTGAAGAACAAAAATGTGTTTAAATGTCCATTTTGTAAGAGTGATATAAGGTGTACATTAACCAAAAAAAAAAAAGGAGGCATTTTTCAAAACCATTTTTCTTAAGGGATATAAGGAGTATGATTTGGCAAATATTTGAGATGTGTTCTTCATTATAAGGGGTTTAGGGGTTCGTGATTTGGGAGGATACAAAACCATGATAACTCTAAAAAAACTTATTAAAACTAAATGTTGAGATGGTGTATTAGCTCCACCCACAACTGAATAAGGGGGTTTTAGGATTTGTTTATGTGCTCCATGATGTCTATTGGTGTACTTTGTGCCTTGTAGTATTGGTACATTATACTTCTTGTTTTATAGAAACACATTGACATAATCGCATGCAAGGAATGCAAATAATATAAAGAAGGAAAGAACATAAATACAATGAATACAACATTGCATTGTTGCAACTTTTTTCTTCATCATAGTCACATGAAAAGTATTAAGAATAGTTTCGTAAACATTAAATTGTTGTAATTTTTTTTCATGAGTGTCACATGAAAGGTATTAATAATAGTTGGAAAGAGTTGAAAAAGGGGATTTACAATGGTGAAAGAGGTTTAAGAAAAAAGAGGTTTTCAAATGTCCATTTTGTAAGAGGGCGATAAAATATATATTAAAAAAAATACAATTTTCGAAACCATTTTGCATGGACTAAGGTGTATGATTTTTCAGTTACTTGTAAGGTGTTTTTCCACTATAAGGGGTTCATTGCATTTTTGTAAATTTTTTCTTATTCATATTCATATGAAAGGAATTAACATTAGTTGGCAAGGGTGTTTTTCCATCACAAGGGGTTCAAGGGTTCATGATCTCACAGGATACAAAACCTTAATAACTCCCAAAACCTTAATAAAATTGAATATTGTGTCTTAGCTCCACCCAAAATTGAATAAGGGGTACTTAGGATTTGTTTATGTGCTCCATGATTTTTTTTGGTGTACTTTGTGTCTTGTAGTATTGGTACATTCTATTTATTGTTTTAGAGAAACAAATTGACATAGTCACATGAAAGGAATGAAAATAATATAAAGAAGAAAAACACATAAATACAATGAATACAACATTGCCTTGTTGTAATTTTTCTCTTCATCATAGTGACATGAAAATTATTAAGAATAGTTTGATAAAAATTATATTGTTATAAAAACTTTTCAAGGTATTAATAATAGCTAGAAAGGGTTGAAACGAGGGATTTACGGTGAAAGAGGTCTAAAGAAAAAAAAAAAAGAGGTTTTCAAATGTCCATTTTGTAAAAAGGTGATAAGGTGTACATTTAAAAAAAAAAAAAAAAAACAATTTTCAAAACCATATTACATGGGTTAAGGTGTATGATTCCCCAAGTATTTGTAAGGTGTTTTTACATTATAAGGCGTTCATTGCATGTTTTAGACTTTTTCTTCATCATATTCATATGAAAGGAATTAACATTTTTTGGAAAGGTTTGAAAAAGTGGAGTTATGATGGTCAAAGAGGTATACATTAAAAAGGAGGTCTTGAAATGTTCATTTTGTAAAATTTCTATAAGGTGCAAACATTTTCCACTCATGTCAAAGAGGGAGAAGTTGAATATATAGGGAGAAGATGAATATAGAGGGAGAATTGTAGACACAAAGAGAGTTTCATATAGGGGGAGTATTACATAAGTGACTAAGGCTTGCCATCAATGACAAAGGTGGGGATTGCTGGAAATATTGTTGTCATTGATGTCAAAGATAGAGGTAGCATACAATATGCCCAAGATAAATATTACAAACCTATATATGTCCAAGATAAAGATTGCAACATTGAGATAGTTGAAAGTATTATTTTTGGTCGATTTGGATACCTTATATTTGAAGGTATTTTTACTCTACATACCTAGCTCAAATGGGAGCACAAGTTATATGGTTGAAAATATTATCGTGGGACATTTCCAATGGTATATGACATTCCCTCTAAATCCATAGGAATAATGAGATGTGATTTTTTTTCCCGACAACGGAGCCATAAAATTAAGGTTGGCTCAACAAGTATGTATTGGAATGTGGGAACATAATTACTACAAATCTAGGATGGATTTTTTCATTTGTTGAGAAACCAAGCATGATATCAAGTGTGAGGTTTTCTAAAGGTATCGGGGTGTCTCTTTGGGATCTAGACATGTGCAAGAGAAGTCTAAGGGACTTTCTATGGGTCTTTATTATTATGAAGGTATGTTATAAGGTTGTTTTGTTTCTGCGAGGTTGTGATGTTGTCGTGTGCACTATTATCAGTTTGTCATGGTGTCATGAGGTTTTTATGCAATCGTGTGCACTCTATGAGATTGTGATGCTATCATGTGCAGTGCTATGAGTTTGTGATGTTTATGTGAGATTGTGATGTTTATGTGAGGTTTTGATGTTGTCATGAGTATATGTTTTTGTGAGTGGATGTTGACATGAGTGGATGCTTCAATGAGTGAATATTTTCATTAGTTGATGTTTTAGTTAGTGATTGCATTATGGGAATGATTCCATGAGGCCTGCTATGGCTTGAAGGATTGTCTCGGGAATGAACCATGTAGTTGATGTCATAAGTATTATTTGTATAAAGATCATGGATTGGTGTCTACACATATCTTATTGTGTTGCTGCTCAACTGAGGATATTTGCATCTCTAGTAGGTTAGTCCCTACATCTTCTTGAGTTGGTTCTCAACTAAGGATATTGGTCTCTCATGTAGGTTGGTGCCTACAATCTTTGTAATAGTAGGTTGGTTCCTACATTCTTTGTAACAATAGGTTGGTGCCTATAAACATTTATAAATGTAAGATCCTTCTCTGGCGCACTGAGCATTCTTTGAGGACACTTGCTCGCAAGTGGTCCAAATTATTATGCTATTAAAACTTTTGATTTTGATTATAAGGCATTATGGTTAATGATATGTTGTTTTACTACATTGACATAGACATGTGCTATTGACTCGGTTTTACTGAGTGTGCAGGGTTTTAGACCTTGAGGATGCATCAATGGAACCCCTTGGACTCTGGATCAAGTTAGGGAGTGTGCCATTGGGGTTTGATTGTTTTACTGTGATATTAGTGCATCTAACTAGATGATATGATGTGGATATGTTATGACATGATTTGTTGATGATGCAGGCTGATGATATCTTGCCGACCAGACTCACATATGGAGTAAAGGGGTCACACACGACTACCAAAGATGTTGAGGAAGAGGTGTTGACAATAGCCCTGCCACAGCCTACTAGCACTCCCACCGTGACTCGAACTATAGGTTAACAATTACCTAGTTCGAGAGGACCCACAATGTCATGACGGAAGACTACGATAGTCACTCACGATGATTCTAAGGGGCGTGCAATAAGGCGGGGGCCTTATTCCTTAGAGGCCCTTAGTCTCCCACAAGTTCACCTGGTGGAGTGTTGACTCCAGGGGTTATTCATGTCTACCAATCAGTCAAGAGGTGGGTGGCACACTTGGAGCACGTAGTGTGTCCTGAAGGGAACATCACACAAGGGAACAGATGAGGCGAGTGGCACCCTCGGAGCACCTAGTGCATCCTGAAGGGCACATCGCGTTGTTGATGATAGAGGAATGAACCTAAATGGTCTTAGAACGAATAATATGTTATGTAATTTTTAAAACAATTTCCTTAATTAAATGTCGCCCAATACAAAATCTAAATTCTAAGTCTGAAATTAAGCTAGGGGTAAAACTTTGTCTACCTTTAAAATAAAATAAAAATAAATAGATAAAATAAAATAAAATAATAATAATTAAAATAAAATCTACTTAAATAATAATTATGATCTTCATAAAATTTTGTAACATGAAGGGAGCAAGAAATTAATTTATTCATAAGAAATAAAGTTTGTGGTTATAAAATGTAGAAAGGGGAATTAATTATTTTATTTTTGATAATTTAAAAAAAAATTAATACTAATTAACTAATAAAATGGAAAATGGGTTAAATTCCACACCTACCTTTATGATTTCTAATTAAAAAGGGGAAAGAGGGAAAATAATTTTTTTAGAAAACTAGAAAAAGAGGTAACATAAAAAAGGGGGGAAAAGGGCGAACTTAAGGGAAAAAGTGTAAGTCAACTTAGTAAAGAGTCTACCATTTAAGAGCCTTCTAATTTTAAACTAAATTAGCAACTTCATAATAGGGAAAGCCTTTAAAACCTATAAGGGAATTTGGGGACACCTAGGAATGATTCTAAGAGTAAGTCTAGGTGGGTGAGGGAAATAAATATAATTACTTAATTAAAGAAATTATTTTATGGAGGAATGTAGGGGATGGAGGACACTTGTACGGAGAGGAAATTTTAGGAGTTTATTTTTAAAAGCTTTAATTAAATGAGATTTTAGGAGAGAAAGGAAGTTCGAAACTCTATAAAGTAAAGGAAGGAGAAGGATGAAGGATCATCTTTTGTTTGCCTAATGTTACGCTGTAGAAATATCGACTTGAATAATTTACTTGTGGGAGTTGGGATATCCATCTCAGAGAGGAGTGGTAGCTTGGCCTTGCGAGGCGAGTTGGGAGCTAGACGAAACCTCTGGATAGTGTGTGTGGCCCCTTTGCGGCTCGGGGGGCTAAGGGGGAAGAAGAGTACCCCTAGCATTGGTTGGGAGGTACTGGTGAGGTCTCGACAGTCGGGGAGCGGGAGTTGCATGGAGTGCGAGACACCAATCAGAGTGGGCGAACAAGTAACGATACACTTTCTTCGTTTGAATGGTAGAATGTTGTAGGTTTTATGATTGGATCTACATGATTGATTATGTAATTAGATTGGATGTTTAGCTTGATAGCTGAATTTTCTTAGCCTATCTCCTTGGTTGTCGTCTCCTATGGCCTTATTTTCTCGCATGTCATGACTGCCCTATGGTGTTGAATGTGACCTTGAGGTTGTTTAGTCTTCATCTCTAGCTCATCATTCCTCGCCTCAGCAGTCGGCCAGGAGCCTGATCTACGGTCATTGACATAGCGTTAAAAGACCTATGGATCTCAATGCCCTGCGTTTTTGTGCGAGGATGGTGAAGCATAGGAAAAACCCATCCTCTGACTACCTCTGTTGTTGTCCTTGGAAGTTGATGTCTTACGCTTTTGATGTGTGTTATTAACCCTAAAAAAAAATTGTTGGCATTGTCTTTCCTTCCACTGTGCGTTATAGACCTTGCTAGATTTTCTTCATGCTTTGGTTGATAAAACCTCTGCGGAAATTTCAATGGCCTTCCTTGGTTCTATGCATTCACCTACTGTGCTTTACATTTTTACATTTGTCTACGTTTTTACGCATGGAGAGATAAATTTTCTCTGCTTTGGAATGTCAAGGAGTTGATTACTCGATGTTTTTTGGCCCGACCTTTAATAATATATTAAAAGTGATTATTGACTTATGTTTATTACCATTCCTGTGGTAGCGATTTGAGTGATAGAGAATTTGTATATAATGATGTGTGGCATGCGTATTTTGGAAAAAAGAAATGACTTCATGTATGCATTTTTCTTTTTACATTTGGTGTTTTGGTGTTGGGCAACCAATGGATTCCTGTCTACATTTTCATTTGGCCTCCTAAAGCTGGAGGAACACTTAAATTCTAAGTTTTTGTATTGTTTGCACACATGCATGTATGAATTCCTTGATAGATCTTCGTTGTTGTAAAGCCTGCAACAAAAATGAAATAAAATGAGTTTGTTGCGTTGATGCAATCCTGGTAATTTCTAAGTCTACGCATTGTGTAAACATGCATATCTGAATTCAATGATAGATAGTTAATGTTGTAAGTCCGGAAACAAAAATGAATTGAAATGGGTTTATTGTGATTTAATGCTGGTAGTGTTTGTTCTTCATTCTTGGAGGTTTTCTCCATCTTCTTGTGGCCAAAATGAGCTCGACCCACCCTTGCCTGCATTTTTAATACGGTTAATACGATTGTATGTGGGACTGTATTTTGTTTTTTTTCATCCTAGCATATTGATCTTAAATTTCTTCTTCGCCCAATGTGCACAGGCTCCAAACCTTTCCACCGGTGAATTTTGATGACTTACTTTATCTACCCTAATGTCATTGCAGTCACCCAATGATTGGGCCACTTCCTCTCTACCCTTTCCCCACCTTTCATGTGACTAGGATGTCGACCACGCAAGCTACCTAATCTGGAAAAACATTTAATGGTGAACTGTGAATGGCTTGGAGCATAAATGGTAGTGTTATTATTGTTTTTAACTTCTGAATAACACTTCATTACCATAGAGTGGAAGCAACTATTATGGAAGAGGTGTCAGAATGATGCAGTCAATGGTGGTGCGGTTTCCCTTGTTGATTTCTGAAATCCCTGAGTGACAGTGGCGTGGCTTTTTTTTTATAATAATTTAATGCTTAATAATGAATGTTGTGTCTACAGCTGTAATGAAATTAGCTAACATACCCACCTTTTTGTGATATTAACAAGACTATAACACTGGAAATGATTAATAATATTAAATCGTTTAAAATTTTCTCTTTAGTTGAATTCATTTTACAAATTTCTATAAAATTTCTATTTATTGCATTACATACTCATTAGAGAATGGTTAGAAATGAATTAAATAATATGAGTGAGAATTTTTGCACAATTATCTTGATTATGTTTTATAATTTAATTATTAAATTATAACATACATGAGATTATATGTATACCTATAAGTTAGGTAATGCATAATAAGACTATTATAATTCAATATGTTAATGCAGTAAAGTAATATGACTTAGGATTTATCTTAATTCATAAAGTGGTTACATGTGGAATGATTTACTTTATGTAAAATTTATAAACCATATAAAATCATTCAACATATAAACCTTAAACCTTGAACTATCCTTAAGACCTGTCTCATTAAGTTATTATGTTATACTAACTCATTGGGAAGGTAAAGAAATTTTAGAGTCATTCTTGATAAGTTAACAAGTGATCTTTAAGAGATATTTTTATGATGTATATTGGATAATTTTACTATATTTGATAGCATTATTTTATATACATTAATTTTAGTATATAATTAACAAATGTAATTGACACATCTTTAATTAAATGGTACTTAATAGAATTATACTATATATATTGACATTAAGTTAATATAGATTTAATATTTACAAGACATTTCATTACTTGTAGTATTAATTGTAATTTTGTCAAGATAAAATAATTTGTTCTAAATATTGATATTTAGGACTCCAATTATGATAATTTAGATTGATTAAACTTTTCCATCCTTATTTGTAAATTTGACTATTCTCTAATAAGATCGATGATCGTAGACTCTGTTGATTTAGCTAGTTGCATGCATTGATTGTGATTGCTTTTGTAAATCAGATTTTTTGTGCTTTGTAGATATAATGATTGATTGAAATTGTGTTCTAATGTGCTAATAAATATTGATGATGATGGATTGATTTAGAACTAGATTATTAATGCAGTATTAATTAAATTTTATGTATGATTGTTAACAGTAATGATTACTCTTGCCCATGGTTAATTGCTTTTAGGGTAGATGGAATGAATTTTAAATGATCGTTGATGTTGTTGTTATCTTAGTCAACGTGGTTGATTGTCTCGGAGAGGGGAATGTAGACACCTCCAAGTTCCTCAGAACATTCGCCAGCCCTGAGACCTTAAATGGTCAAAATTGATGGGAACCTGGGCTTGAGCATTTCTTATGTGTCGTGGAGGTCCTAACCACTACAGGGTACGATGGGCAGGTAGTCAGTCCTTTTTTTTTTCATCGGTTGATTGTCATTCATTGCTTCTAGATGCTTGATGTTCGTCTTAGGTCATTATGTTGTTGTCGCAGTTACAGGTGTCATGTTCATCCTCATGTTGCAATGCAGAGTATAATTTATTTATTACCCTTGTACACACACACAAAAAAAAAAAAATATTGCACTTGTTATGAGAGGTTGATGTCGTGACCAATGGGAGGTTGTTACAATAAAGATAAGTTTTGTGGTTTTCTCCCTTAAGGGTTTCAATTGTGATTTGAGTTTATATGTGATTATTGTTTCTTAGCTAATGAATCATTGATGAATGGTTAAATAAAATAAAAATTATCTTATGTTAATTCACCCCCTCTTAATATAAGGATAAGTTTAACAAATACTATACATAAAATCAACTAAATGATACTTATACATAAATCAACTAAACTTACATTAAACAACATTTTATATGAAA
>ML794117.1:218979-232931 GCA_009831015.1 Picea engelmannii
TAGGATCCATTGTATGGTGTTGCCCTACCCTAAGAGTTTGATATAATAAAGTTGTGGTTTTCTATATGGTTTCATATATCTTGTGTGGTGATTGTATTCAGATATCTTTGGATCTATTGTGATATTTTGTATTCAGGTCTTTGATTCTTAACAATTGGTATCAGAGCACTTTCCAGGGCCGAAGTTGTGGGCAACTATATGTGATTATTGTTTCTTAGCTAATGAATCATTGATAAATGATTAAATAAAATAAAAATTATCTTATGTTAATTCACCCCCTCTTAATATAAGGATAAGTTTAACAAATACTATACATAAAATCAACTAAATGATACTTATACATAAATCAACTAAACTTACATTAAACAACATTTTATATGAAATCAACAAATTACCATACATGTGAATGGATAAGAGAATAAATTTAATAAACATACAAACTCACATTAATTAACAATACCATACATAAAATGATATAGTACAAACATATATAAATTGAATAATATAAATATTATATATATAAAATATGAGAGGTGAGGTACTCTTTGTTTTTTCAAATATTTTAATGGCTACTAAGTTAAACCTCCTTCTCTTTCTAATATTTATATCCATCTAATTTATCTTCATATAGAAGGGGATATCACTTGTGATGTTAATAATACTAACATTAGCATTTCTAGGATGCAGTGTCATTCCATAAATTATATAGAGTAATTAAATCTGTTTAATTCCACCAACAATATCATCATCATATGGATCAAACATTATCATTTTATCACCTTCTTGAAGTTTATATCCTTTTTACAATATTAATATAATTTATTCGAAAAATGTATAATATAATTATTAAAATAATAAAATTGAATGCAGCCACGAGTGCATATGTGAAATACGACATTTTGATGGATTGGAAAACTTATTCAATATTAATGTTATCTTTTAGGTTTTTTTTTTGCTAGTGTACTTATGTTTTTCATATAATAATATGTTATCTTTTAGTTTTTTTAAGCTATGACAAACTGTACTTCATGTTTTTCATAGAATTTTATTGTGTACAAATCAAATATATTTAAGTTATTATATTAAATATTTAAATGTAATAGAAAAATAGTAAGGAATGAGAATTTTTGGAAATAATTTTACAACATGAAGAAATAGAAATGAAAACTAAAATTATTAAAATAGTAATAATTAATCACCAAAACAAAACGAAATTTACATTGATTATTTTAGACATTAATAACTAATCATAAAAAAAATAGTGTAAGAAAAGGGGTTGTTATTCTTAAGACATGTATAACTAATCATACACCAAATAGTGTCAAGGAAAGGGTTTGTTATTCTTAAGACATAGTACATCACCATTTTTAGTTTTTTGATTGCTATAGGCAAGTTTATAGAGTAGATGTCTAAAAATACTTCAGTCCTCATAATTTTTGTAAGTTTTTTTTAGTGTGTATTGGAGGATAGATATGCAATTTTTTTTTTTTTTTTGAAGATTTTGACATTTGTTTTGAAAATGAATGTATACTCAAAGGTTACCCCTTGTATATTCAAATATTTTAGGTTAAGATATAAATGGCAAATGGACTTTTAGGATGGACTTTATGTTCACATATGGAACCACCACTTCAAAACTATTTTTGAGATTTAGAAATAAAAAAAATTACAATATTACCAATCATCTAATTTAATAATTTTTTTGAAACTTAGAAATAAAACAAATTGCAATACTACCAATCATGCAATCTAATAATTTGCAATTATATATAGTATTTATTTATTTAATATAAAATTTGATAAATGTTTAATACTACCAAGTAAAATGTAATACATGCTAAGAATAATAAATTCCATGGACAATATAATCTTACAATCTACTAATTTTCAAAATTATGTATGTTATTTCCCATATTATGATTTTACATGCTCTGTGAGTTCTTAGAACCATCCCTTCATGTTGTTATATAATTCTACAATTTACTAATTTTCAAAATTATGTATGCCATTTCCCATGTTATGATTTTGCATGATATGTGAATTCTTATAGACATCCCTTCATATTGTTATATAATTCTACAATCTACTAATTTTCAAAATTACATATGTCATTTCGCATGATATGTGAGTTCTTAGAGCAATCTCTTCATGTTGTTAAAAGTGACATTCTTGTTAATATCATAAACAAACAAGATTCTCACAACATCTTTGTAACAAGGACTTATAATTGCCTAATACCTCTCTTAACTAGTTCTATCCCATATTTATGTCTTGATTGGCTTGTCATTTGCATCGATTGGTTGCTGCATAGTAATTTCATTTTTTTTTTTTTTTTTTTTGGTTTCCTAGCCAAATCTCTCGATATTATATCTCTCTATGATACCTATGGTATTTAATGTTGAAGAGAGCACTAGTTGAAAGAAGATGATTGTTTTGGTTTATGCGATGCTAGTAAGAAATTTATGATGTCAACCTAATGTCATGAATGAAAAAGAATGTTGTCAAACCTCTCAAAATGTTGAAAAGATATAATGTGAGAGTATTCGTGCATTTATTTTAATTGAAGACATACCTTAGACTTACCGGATGCCCCAATAATCCATGGCAAAGAATGTTATATTGAAATCGATTGAGAAAGTGTCGCAGGCTCAACTTTGAGACATCGGATCATTCATGATGTAGTATTTCAAAGTGCTTGCCATAATCCTTATCATATTTGGATGATGAATCAATTTACATGAGTTCATCAATATAAATTTTAAATTAAAGAAAGTACTATGATTTTTTAAGGATTGGAATTCATATTTTAAAAGTTTTTATAATTTTTTAATGCAATGGATATCATTTCAAACATTCTTATAGAGGATGAAGTTTTCTCTATGGAATACATAGAGTTTGGGGTTTAGTAATTCACAAATTGGAAAGATAAGGACATTGAAGGCTACCATGATGAAAATTTTAAAATCAAAGGACCTATCCTCATCCCTCACATACAAGCAAGCAAGCGTTAAACTCTAGATGAAAAACCTAGTTATTCCTATTTTTAAAAGTTGAGATAAAAATATTCCCTCTAACTATAGGGCCATTATGATCAGCCCCATTTTAGCCAAGTTGTATGAAATTATTTTAGAAAATAAGCTCACCGTGTGGCTATAAAGAAACAAAAATATAACTAAAGACCAAGTCTTATTTAGGATATGACATTCAACTCTATACCACCTTGTTATAGTTAGGATCATTGAATAAGAGTGATGCAATAATAAAACCAATATCCTGCGTTGTTTTGTTGAGTTTAAGAAATCTTTTGAGGCAGTACCCAAGACAAACCTTTGGGATAGGTTGGAAGAGATTGAAGTGTCTTAAGTTGAGGGTTGCTGCAATAAAGTTGTATGAGAACATTACTTCCAACTTTAGGAACAATAAGGGATAGTCAAAAGAAATTAACTGCAATATTTGAGACAGCCAAGATTGTTCCTTGTCCCCTACCCTTTTTTTCTTAGACATTGACAAGATAGAAGATTATTTTTAATACGTGGGTTGCGTCATTCCAACTCTCACCTATAGATTCTTCACGGTTATTATTCTTTACATTGATGATATTTTTCTTATGGTGAGTAGTCCCCATGATCTTTGAAAGCTACTAAAAATCCTCAAGGATTTCTTCTCCAGTTTTGGTATGATTGTTAATACAAAACAAAAGTCATGGTAAATAAATTCAATAAGATCACTTGTGATACTTTCATATATAATAACAAAAACTTGTAGGAAGTCCTTTCATAGAAATATATTGAAATCGATATTCATCACAAGCTCAATTGGAATTATAACATTGAGAAAAGAATAAATGGATTGTGGAAAGTTTATTATGGGCTTTAAAACAAATTTAAATGAATGGATATTTAGATACGGGATAAGAAAAAACTCCTCTTTGAGACTCTCTCCTTTCATGTTATTTTATATTGATCTAAATTCTGGGGATATGGTATCTTTGGAGAGTTGTGGAGAAACATAGAAAAAATCAAAAAGAATTTTATAACCTATAATATCAAAATTAAAGGAAACACACCCTATCCTATCCTCCTCCCAAAAACATGTATTTCTCCCCTTCCCCCCATTGATAGCATGACTATGACCAGATGTCTAATGTATAAGAGGAATTTAAACAACATGAAATACGAGAGGCTTCCTAAAATTTCTTCAAAATCTAGACAAAACCACCTTAGACTCAAGTGGGGATGGGGGATGGCATAAGGAATCCCATTCTTTTCTAAACCACCTTCGACTCAAGTGGGGATGGAATAAGGATGCTCATTCTTGGCTAAACCACCTTCATGTGAAAATAAAGATAATATTAAAAATATTATTACATCAAAATTTGAGAAAATGTAGTGTGATAAAGAGAAAAAGAAAATTAAGATATTATGAGGTAATTAACCCTAATTTAGAAGATGAAGAATATCTCTTTGTTTTGACAAGTGTAAAAAAGAAAATATACATTGCTAAAATAAGACAAATCCTCATGAGCTTCATAGTGAAACTAGAGGTTGGTCAATTCCCAAAATGTCATGGGATGAAAAAGTGTGTCACCTTTGTGACACTAAAAGGGTTGAAGATGGAAAGCACTTTCTCTTAAAATGTCTAGCATATACCTAAATCAGATCTCAATTTCAAAAGATTTGTTACACTAACAACCTTCATAATCTTTTAATTCAACAAAACTATGCTCATCTCTTAATGCTTTTAGAACACATAAATAAAATTCTAAAAAATTAAGTAAACCTTTACCACACCAATTATTTCTCAATAGAGAGTAAATTGAACTTGTGACATTGAAAGTTAAAGCAAAGCCTTAAAGGCCATGTACAAGTTTCCATAGTTATCATAAATCTAGAGAAATATGAATCATAACTATGAGGGTTTGTTTGGCTTCGGGTTGATAGGTTGATAGTCAGAGTTTCAAGCTATTGATAGAAGTCGTGTGCGGAACATGTGTTGAGAAATTTCTAAAGAAAATGGTGCAAGAGATCTGAAGATAGAATTCACATATGGATCTGGCCAAGCATTGCTCAAGGCTTTGTGCAACTGTTGGCGATCACAATTGTTAATAAAGTGAATACATTGAAAGAGGCATGGAGTGGGGCGCTTAAGCACTATATGTGCACTAATCAAGAAGATTGATGGTACTAAACCAATGCAAATTGACCTAATCCCCGTGGGTTCATTGCTTCGATTGCACTGACCCAATGTGAATAGACAAACTCATTGTTTCATGGTTTAAACGGCACTAATCCAACATGAATATACAATGACCACTATCGAGAGCAATTAAAGCACTATTTTGTAAAGTAATATATGGTCGCGTGAATTAAATCACTATTTTGTAAAGTAATATATGATCCCATGTACTAGAATTTGTATAAATGCATTGTGGTTGATGAGTTGCTCCAATATAGTGAATGATAGAAATTGCAGAAATCTATTGTTGATTTGCAGGTTGCAGAAATCTTCATTTGGGGTGCACAATAGCTCGTTGGAAAGGTATTCGCGATGAGATTCATTTGACAGGATCAATCATGCCTTTGGATGTTCATTGAGGTGCCCTATCATGAAAAATAATCGTTTAGGCCCTCAAAATGTCCCCAAAAGTTTAGGACCCTAAAAAACTGTTAAAAATAGTAAATTTACAAACAACTATTTTGAGTCAGTTGGAATAGGTGGGTGGCCACCGATATCCACCTAGATCATTCCTTCCTCCTTACGATGCAATGGTCTCCATTGCATTGAGTTTTCGGGGGATAGGGTGAAGTGTTAGTTGCACTGCTTGGGTTGTGGAAGGTGGTTGAGAACATGATGTTGGAAGGGTTGTAACTTTTTAATGAGTAACGCTGCATGAGATGAGTGTGCACAGAAGGAATCTTTGCTCTTTTCTTCAATCTTATGAACATGCTTCTGCTGGATAGTAGGTGCTTGGACTAAGGGTGCAGTGGTTGCAATGACCTTCTATTCACCTTTTGAACATATTATGAAGAAGTTGAATGTTGTAGTATGAGATATTACTTTTTGACATTGTTTAGGTGAGAAAGTAATCATAACTACCTCTTTTATCCTCTAGAGATAACCTCTCGGAGTACCAATGAAGGTACGAGGTCGAGACTCATAAATAGCATGGTGCTTCCACATATATGGTTGGACCAAAAGAGAATCAAATACATCCAATGGATAAACATCACATAATGTATCATCCTTGAAGGGATTGATGTCGTATGACAAACGATATTCCTTGCTGACACATATATCTCATCCCTAGTGAAGCCACCTCATGTTGTATGGTTGCAGATGTGGTGTTGTTGATAATCCCAACTATTTGATGAACTATGTTGAGATGAGTTTATTCTGACTTCCGCTATCAATAATAAAATGCAGTGGGGTCTCCTTCACCCACATTTATCAATGAAAAAGGTGCTGCCCCTCTTCAGGATCTACTAGTTCTTCTGGTTGAATTGTTGCGGTCGCGACACTAGCAGTGGGGTCTATGTCAATGATCTATCTTCTCCCATTATCTTCTGAATCACAATCAAATTAGGGTCCAGATCCATTTATTTGATCTCGACCACCAATGATTATTTTGAGTGACATTCATTAGTGTTTTTCTAGGGGATTTTGTAGAAATTGCACCACTTTCTAGTGTCATTCTTGTCTTTTGGTTACCCTTATTCTCCTGTGGCTTGGACTAGTTTTCTGGAGGCTAGGTTTTAGGGTTGTCTTTACCATACTTTGGTTGTTGTGGATTTGTAGATCTAAACTCCCATTTGTTCTGGTGCCTAAATTTCTGTTTGATTTTGACATCATATCGATAGGAATCTCCCAGTTCTGAGATGTTCAGAAAATCCATTTCGGTTTAGATGTACTTATGCCACTCGAAGTCTTTGATACCCAACTTGGTGCACAAGGTATGGAAAATATTTGTGAAATTTGACACTATTTGGATCCTTTCTTTCTTCAATGTGGTCCATCTCATGTATTGTCATCATAGTTACCAACATGGTAATATTGTTCCTTGAGAGCATCCACAAACAAATCCCAAGTAGGCTCGACCCTATATATTCACAACTCCTTTGTGGAACTTTTCTCTGGGTAAGTTTTCCACCAATGTTTGACATTGGGGAGAGACTTAAGGACTGTGAAGGTTATGTTTCCTTGTCATAAAAATTGTGAACAAAGAAGTAACCTTTTAGCAGATTTAACCATTTTTCAAGGGCATCCACATCTATCTCACCTTCAAATACATGAATATTAAAATTGACTTGTAACTTGAAATGAGAGGTGTGTCCAAAGAGACCTCTTGATGAACACATGCCTATTGTTATCATTCATTGAAGGATGTGGGAAAATTCTCCATCATTTCATCCATATGTCGCATGCGAACTTTCTCAAGAAACATATTAATAGAATCTTTTTCTCTGCCAAATTATTTTTCTTCCACCATGGAGGGTTTCTTTGGTGTGCGAGAGAGATCATCCTCAAGAGAGACAAGATCGAGACCCAAATTTCTATAATCGGACCTCATCAAGGAAATGCACTGAAAAACAATCAAGAGCAGCTTGCTCTAAAACCCCTATATGGATTATTTTCGGCATGAAATGAGAGTGGGGATATAATAAAAAAATGTATGGATCAATATCATATATCCAATAGTATAAAACATATATATGAGAGATATAACCATAAACACAAAGATACAATGATACACCATTTCTATTAATGAGTGAAATGTACAAAACTGTAGAAAACAAGAGTGAAAGACTCGCTAGAATGGTGGCAGATTATATCTAAGAAGAGATGTGATGGCTATGCTCATTCATAAGAAGATGGTGATGTTTACAATGAGGCTCTATAAGCCCTTTTAACATAAATAAAATACAAAACCCTAACCCCAAAATATGAAAAGCCAACAGATTTATGGACCCTTTTTTGGGTAGTTTGTTGTATCAACTTCTCGGGGGTATAACTTTGGCATACGATCTATGTTTGGGGTGCATGATATCTCATTGGAAAGGAATTGATGAGGAAATTCATTTTAGAGGATCAATAATTCCTTCTATGTTTATTAAGCTTCCCGATCACGAAGAAGATAAATTTTGTTCCTCAAAATGTCCCCAGAAGTTTAGGACTTGAAAAAATGCTAAAAATAGTAAATTACCAAACAACTGTTTTGAGCTAGCTAGAAGATGCGGTTGTTCACCAATATCCACCTAGATCAATTTTTCACAAGGGATATAAGGCGTATTATTGTGAAAATTCATTGCTAGTTGTTCTACGAAATGGTTTTTTTCTCTTGAATCCAACAATATAAATTTGCACGAAATCATTATGTTTTGTTGTTTAAAATTCATTTTTGAATGAAAAAATGGATTCAACATGATGAAAAAATCATGGGGAACTCGTATTATACAGAAATAATCACTCAAATCTGCGGATCTAACAATTTCTCCCCGGATTTCGTGAAAACATCCCCGAAAAATATCGTCAGAAAAGAGTCATTTCATAGAATGTTTAGACTACGACTTTCACAAATATTTGTGAGGTGTTATTCCATTTTAACGGGTTTAAGGTTTCATGAAATGGGACAACACACAACCTTAATAAAACTAAATTTTTAGATTGTATCTTAGCTCCACCCAAAATTAAATAAGGGGGTATTAGGATTTGTTTATGTGCTCCATGAAGCCTATTTGTGTACTTTGTTCCTTGTAGTATTGTTACATTCTACTTATTTTTTTAGAGAAACACAATGACATAATCACATGCAACGATTGAACATAATATAAATAAGGAAAGAACATAAATACGCTAAATACAACATTGCATTGTTGCAACGTTTTTCTTCATCGTAGTCACATGAGACATATTAAGAATAGTTTGGTAAACATTATTTTTTTGTAATTGTTTTTCATCATAGAAACATGAAAGGTATTAATAATAGTTGGAAAGGGTTGAAAAATGGGATTTACAATGGTGAAAATGTCTATATGAAAAAATAGGTTTCCAAATGTCATTTTTGTAAAATGGTGATAAGGTGTACATTAAAAAAAATAATTTTTTAAACCAGTTTGCATGGATTAAGGTGTATGATTTTGCAAGTGCTTGTAAGGTAGTTTTTCATTTTAAGGCATTCATTTCACTATTGTAACTTTTTTCGTCATCACATTCATATGAAAGGAATTAACAATAGTTGGAAAGGGTTGAAAAAGGGGAATTATGATGGTGAAATAGGTATATAGTAAAAAGGAGGTTCTCAAATGTCCATTTTCTAAAAGTGTTGTAAGGTGCACATTAAAAAAATGGGTAGTTTTCAAAACCATTTTGTGGAAGAGATATAAGGTGTATGATTTTGCAATTTGTAAGGGGTTTTTCTATTATAATGGGTTCATGATCTAGGAGGATCTAAAAACTTAATAAAACTAAATGTTTCAATTGTGTTCTAGATCCACCCAAAATTGAATAAGGGGGTCTTTGAATATTTTTATGTGCTTTGTGATGACTATTTGTGTACTTTGTGCATTACAGTGTTGGTACGTTCTACTTATTGTTTTAGAAAAACACTTTGACATAATTAGATGCAAGGAATAAAAGTAATATAAAGAATGAAAGAAGAGAAATACAATGATTCCAATGACATAATCTTAAGGACTTAAGTAAAACAAAAAAATCAATCTTCACTTAACAAATTGACACAAACAATTGAAGTAATTGTCATCATTAGGTCAATTGCAATTGTTATTTTATAAGGTCAAAATCATTTTAAGTCAAATTCACTTATATCAATCTAGATCTTTTGATTCATTGAGTCTTTAGGAGTCACACTTCCAGGTGGAGTTGCAAAAACAACTTATAAAGTATTTGAGTTTGTTGATGATTATTACCTCACTATACTTATACATATTTTTCCCCTAACCAGTCCCCCTCCTCTATTAATTTAGTAATTCATATGCATGGAATGAAACCATTATAAGTATCTTGTAACCCAAATACTCACATACCCACAAACTTGCATACCCACAACCCCACATACCCACAAACTTTCCCTACCCACAACCTTGCATACCTGCAAAATATGCATACCCACATACCTACAAACCTACATGCATTGTACAACATTCCCACATCCCACAAATCATGTAGTCCTACAACCTCCATTCTACACATATGTGGAAGGATAACATGATGCCTCCCCCGGGATTGTCCTTTCTACCACAACCTGCATGATATCTCATTTATTTCTTCCTACAACCCGCATCCTATGTGACCCAACACCCATCTTCTACATAGGAGGCGATTGGTTTTTTTAAGGCGATGTCGTCATGTATGTCACATTGTTCCCACATGATAAGAATGGTTGTTGTTAATGAATGAATAGTAATTCTCTCACATATCCCATGATCACCTTGTATGCAAATGACAATTATCATTTAATCAGTGGGGGGAACTTGAACAATAAATTGGTCCTAATATGTGATTAAGGGGTACTTATCAAATAGGAAATCAAATTTATACACATAATCCTCAGAGTTAAACAAGTGCATTAGAATTGGAAAAACATATGGTGAACAAGAAGAATAGAGAACCATTATGTGAAGCCACTATGAATGCATTGGCTCGGGACAATATTGATTTTCAGTGTTCTATAAATTATAAATGGTATTTTGAATTGTGTTAGGAATACAATCTTAGGAACAAAGTTTGGAAATCGTGGATAGTAAAAGCTAGTTCCTGAGGAATTCAATTTCATAGAACTAGACACCTGATGCGCTAAGATATTTGATTCAAAGAATCAAATCATTGAGGTTATGGAAACTGGAAGGAGTCTTATCCCTTTAATATTGAATATGTTGAGAAGGGTGATATGTTTTTTGAAACTAGACAGAGTCCTTAAGCTTCCTTAAGAATATTCATTTTTGGATGCTTAAGGTGGTGGAATGGGTTTACTCAAGGAATTCATGGTCCAACCTTATCCTTGAACATAATTGAAATCAACAAATGCATGGTGGCTCAGTCATTCAAATAATTCACCTAGATTTTGACATGATTGGTTGGTCAAAGGTTAATAATGTAAGTCCCTAGGTATGTCCCTTATGTACTCCATTAATTAGAAAAGATAGGTTCCATCCTTGATTGTTCCAAGGTCAGATCAAATGATATCTCCCATAAAATGTCTATTTTTTCAAACTAAGAGGTTCTTCATGACCTCTTACTTGATTCTAACCATTTCTTATTGAAATACATTTGAGGGCATGACCCTAAGGGAAAATGAAAATGTTGAATAACACCTCACTCAATTTTGGCACCCTACATTATGGAAGCAGAATATTTTTTTTTTTTACCAATTCCAAGACTCCTTCATCAAATAAAATAATTCAGGTGTATTCTCATAGGGGCTTGACTAACAAGGAATATGGAAATGGCCCTAGATTTTCTCAAGGGGAAGGGAGTGTGTATTTGAACAATCGTTCACATACATAATTATTTTTGGTTTCTAATGGAAACCCCTACTTCCTCCCATGTTTGTGTGTGATATATTTTTGGTATATGATTTGTGAATACATTTTAGGACATGGTCCTTCATATTTTATAACAACTGGAAACATTAATTTATTCCCATGGCATTTAAAATTGTCAGTATTATATTCAAAAGTTCCCCAAGTCTCACCAAAACGTTGAGATTCTTCGAATCCTTTAATATGAAAGAAGTATAAGACCTCAGTGAATTTGAATCAGAAGGTATTTTCATAGCGCATATGTTATCAATGGGTTATGAATTTATTTTCAATAAGGTGAAAGAAAATTCAAAAGGGGGGAATGACAATGAAGAATCACGTGTTGAGGCTAAGGTGACAACTACCCAAAGAAAAATTATTCCCAAAAAGAAGAAACAACCCACTCAGAAAGATGCACATACCATACCCTGGAAAGAAACAAGAAGACACAACATAGATAAGGGGAAACCTCCATACCCAATGCCAAAGATGGTGTAGTGCACCACCCCATAAGATTCCCTCTTCAAGCCATATAGAAATTGAGATTGTTGCAGGTGGAAAAGAAAAAAATCATGGATGTGCAGGTGATGGACATGGTGGGGACACTCTATGATACTAATTGGAGGAAACACACATCATTACCCCTGCCCCTAGAAACCCAAATGAAGGTGTTTCTTAGAACCCTAGTAATTTAGAATTGAACACGACCAAAATTGATATTGATGAAGTCAACAACATGCTCATGTGGGATGTATTACAACTAGCATAGGGTAAGTTGATAGTAGAGGAGTTGTCCCCTGAGGGTACAACTTTTTTTACGAATAATTTATCACTCTTCACCACACCAAGTACGAAAAATGGTCCAAGAAGATCCATATCGAGAGATTTAATATGAAGGATAGAATGGTGATGGGAAAATGGAGATTTAAAATTGAATGTAATGGCTTGAATACTTAAGGGGTTCTAAGGTTCCATAAATCTATTGGTAATTCTCTAGCTCACTTAATAACAAAGTAGGAGATATAGAATGTGATATTTAAAAATATGGTAAGGGAACTTGAAGCATCTCTTAGCAGAAATCCATTATTTACATAACCATTCACTATGAAGGTCCCTAAGAAGGTCCTTGAAGAAATGGTTGGATCGATATCCAAAGTAAATAAAGCTGCAAAATTGCTCATTAGTATTAGGAAATATGTAGCTTAAAATATTGATAAAATACTTTGCATTACGTGGAAATCTTGGGAAATTGTTATTAAAGTTGGTTTCATAACTAGAAGTTTTCACGCCCTTAGTAAATATCTACAAGAGGATCTATGTAATGTCTAGAATTTCTATATGAATGCAGTAAACACATTCATGGATAGAATATCCAACATGGAAAAATATGTAAGGAAGAAGTAGGACCTTCCTTGTAAAAGAAGACTAAGTCAAATATAGGTTGGATGGCTTGGGATAATAGAAACTGTTTAAAAATGAGTGCCACATGTGATTCATTAATGGAAAAGATGAGTGTGTTGTGTAATATCCTCAAATATTAGAATATTAAATTCTAAGTATACTTGGAAATAAATTTCTATTTTTGGAAAATTTGGATTTGGAAATTATTTTTCATTTATGGCAAATCCGAATTTGGAATTTTTATTATTGTAATTAATTATTTGATGATTGTTGGGAAAATATTTGACTTTCCCAACTAACCTTTTTTATTTTGAAACATGTGAAAGACAAACATTTTATAAATTAAATGTTGGAAGACAAATGGAACAACTAGGTTAAAAATAGCTGACCATGACTCCATGAGTGGGGAAAAGTTTTGAGTTACCTCAAGGCTGATTTTTACAAGTGGAAAATGTGATATTTGACCATTATCAGCCCCTAAAAATTAGGTATTTGTAAAGCTATGAATTTCCTGAGGGAAGGAAAGAGGTAGGCACAAGATGGATATAAAAACAACATATGGAGGAGGTAGGTTGTTTCTTAGTATGTTGGAGCAAAGAAAACTAATTGTTGTTATAAGCACTGTTAGTGTGAGGCAAAGGAAATTATGATCCGTGGATGGTGAATATAGAAAATGAGGATCATTCAGTTTTCCTGTAACATCCCTCTCTGGCGCACTTACCACACTTATTCTTTGAGGACACTTGCTCGCAAGTGATCTGGATTTTTATGATGATAAAACTTTTCCTTCATTATGATGCATTATGTTATATGACAGATGTTTCTACTATGTTGATGTAGACAGGTGCTGCTGATTCGGTTTCTTTGAGTGTGCAGGATTTCAGACCTTGAGGATGCAGAGGCATCGGTGGAACTTCCTTGGACTCCGGATTGAGTCAGGGAGTGGGCTATTTGAGTTGTTTCATTTACGATGATATTGTTTCGCTTGATGATATGCTATTGATTTTATGATAGATT
>ML794117.1:242178-253384 GCA_009831015.1 Picea engelmannii
GAAAGGGAGCTAAACTCTCTCCTAGGTTCGTGGGACCTTTCGAGATTGTGGAGAGAAAGGGGCCCGTGGCCTATCGACTAGCCTTGCTTGATTCTTTGAGGCGTATGCACGATGTTTTTCATGTATCTGTTTTGAGACATTATGTTAGTGATCCTACACACGTGATTTACATGAGTTCCTTGCAGGTGTCGGATGAGGGAGAACTCACGGCTGAGTCGGTCCGCATTCTAGATCATCGCGTTCGACAGTTACGACGTCGAACGGTAGACCGGGTCAAGGTCTAGTGGGACAGTTATAGTCCGCACTCGGCGACCTGGGAGGACGCATATGATATGCGCCAGCAGTTTCCATTTTTGTTTGATTATATAGACTTATGATATTGTGGTATTTATGATTTTATGGTACATTTATTTCGTCATTTATACTGAGAAACTTCGGGACGAAGTTTAGACCAAGAGGGGGTGTATGTAACATCCCGCTCTGGCGCACTTACCACACTTATTCTTTGAGGACACTTGCTCGCAAGTGATCTGGATTTTTATGATGATAAAACTTTTCCTTCATTATGATGCGTTACGTTATATGACAGATGTCTCTACTATGTTGATGTAGACAGGTGCTGCTGATTCGGTTTCTTTGAGTGTGCAGGATTTCGAACCTTGAGGATGCAGAGGCATCGGTGGAACTTCCTTGGACTCCGGATTGAGTCAGGGAGTGGGATATTTGAGTTGTTTCATTTACGATGATATTGTTTCGCTTGATGATATGCTATTGATTTTATGATAGATTGTTGACATGATTTGACATGATGGTTGATGATGCAGGTTGACGATAGCTTGCCGACCAGACTCACATATGGAGTAAAGGGGCCACACACGAGTTCTAGAGAGATTGAGGGAGAGGTGTGGACAGCATCCCTGCCACAACCTACTAGCACTCCCGTCGTGGCTCGAACTGTAGGTTAACGATTACCTAGTTCGAGAGGATCCACGATGCCATGAGGGCAGACTGCAACAGTCGCTCACGATGATTCTAAGGGGCACGCAATAAGGCGGGGGCCTTATTCCTTAGATCCCTTAGTCTCCCACAAGATTCACCTGGCGGAGTGTTGAATCCAGGGGTTATAGAGTCTACCAATCCGTCAAGCCAGCGAGTGGCACCCTTGGAGCAGGTGGTGCATCCTAAAGAGCACATCGCGCAAATATTTACAAGTCAGCGAGTGGCACCCTTGGAGCACGTGGTGCGTCCTGAAGGGCACGTCGCGCGACAGAAGCAATCGATGCGAGTGGCACCCTTGGAGCACGTAGTGTCCTGAAGGGCACATCGCTTTGAGGACGATGATGAGACAGCCTAGATGACTCGGGGACCTTAGCATCTGATAAATTCTTACAACGCCTCCCCTAATTAAATTGTCTCCCTGCTCAAATTAAACCTAGATTAAAACACCTCTAAGACAGAATTTTGACAAGCCCTAAGAAAAGATCCTCCTAGGGCGTAAACTAAAACCCTCCTAGGTGTCAATTAAAATTCTTAAAAATAAAAGGGGGTAAAGTAATGGGGGGGGTTAAAATAAGCGAAACCCTTGGCTTTTAATTGATAAAGAAGAAAAAAAAAATTATTAAAGAGGGGAGTATAAAACTTGGGATTTCAAAAAAAAAAATATAAAAATAAAAATATTTGTTTTTATTTTGAAAAGAATTTTAAGCGAATTTATCATTTGAGGGTTTAACAAAAAAAAATTATTATAATAATAATAAATAAAAATGGGAAAAGAGAATAAAAGAAGAAAAAAAAATAATAATAATAATATAAAATAAAAATAAGGAAACTAGAATTAAAGGAAACTTAAATTTTGGAAAGTAGGGGACATTGGGGAAAAAGGGAAAAAGAATCATCATTAAGTAATTACTAAATTTCAGACACATCATTTTAGGAAAGTGAATAAAAGCATGAGAGGGGATCTAGGAACCCTAGGAGAAATTTAAGGAGTGATTTGGGGGGAGTGAGGAAATTTAGTCCTTTATTTATTAAGAAGAATTAATTATTGGAGAACCCTAGGGATGTGTGACACTTGGACGGCGGAGATTGTTTAGGGGTTGGTCATTAAAAATTAATTAAATGATAATTATAAAAGAGGTGGGTCTCTTTTTTCTATAAAAGAAAGGGAAAGGAAGGAAGAGGGGGATGGAACAGTTAGCGTAACGTTACGCTGCCGAATTGTGGTTTGACGGATTTTCTTGTGAGGAGTTGGGTGTAATCTCAACTTTGTTGGAGTGGTAGCTCAGCCGTGGAGGCGAGCTGAGACGCTAGTCTATTTCTGGTTCTTGTGTGGCCCCTTTCCGGCTCGGGGGGCGATGGGGGAAGCAGAGTACCCCACGCATTTGGCTGGGAGGTACCGGTGAGCCTTCAGAGGTCAGAAAGCGGGAGCGGCAAGGAGCGCGAGACACGACGCGAAGCACGGGACATTTCCGGGGCAAGCGAGAGGCAAAGGTATGAACTTTACTTCAGGTAGAGTTAACTGTCTAATCTTTTATTATGCGGTTATGATGCATTATATTGAGACTTGCTACAGCTGTGGCGTTTCGTTTTTATATGCTACGACAATTTGTTTTGGAAATTTTCTGATTCTGCTTTCATTGTATTTTGGTAATGGTTTGAATTTGCTGTCTCTCTACTCCGAAAATTGTCTTAATTAGTTATCAATGCATGGCGAAGGTTATCTGAGTTGGGCACTGTTCGAAATTCTGGATCGGGTCTGAACTTGTCCTCTTTACGGTCGGAAAATTATCATATTTCACGTGTGTTCTTTTATGGGGCGTTTGTTGGGAAACTATGTTGGGCGGGTTCTGGCAACTACTTGAGCATTTTTGCCACTGCGTCTTGAGCGTTTGGCACGGTGGTTTGGGCTTTGCTTCTGTTCTGTGGTGGTTCCCTGCCAGACTGAATCTCATTATTTTCTATACTGGAACCTGAACTAATGCCTCTGTGTGACAATCCGAACCTCTCTGGCCGAGTATACTCACTATGGTCGGCGATTTAATGACAATGCAAAACAATTTGCACTTGGATTACCCTCGGACCATCGTTCTAATTCGTGGTTGTTTTGGGTCAGCGTACCCTGTTGGGTCTGCGTTCTAGTGATTCTTAAAAGCCATGCTTTACGGCAGCAATTCCAAGCTACCCTCCCTTACTGCCATGCCATTCTTACCGTTGCGTTCCTACCATTGTGGTCTGCGCTGTTTCTTTTTCCTTAAATGCATGTAGGTGTAACTACACCATAACCAACCTGTTGTCTTATTTTTTTCTTTTAATGGAAGGCGGTTTTAAATCATAGAGTCTTAGGGTCATGGGAGATTGCAGCAAGGTGACCTGTTGTGGTTAATCGGAGCGTAAAATGAAATCTCTAATGCCGGCAAGAGAAACGTAAAACTGTGGTGGTGTTAGGTTTTTGGAGGGTTACTGTTGCGACCTGTGGTTCTTAAATGCCCCAGCCTTAGATAGTAATTTTCGAACCTCTGAATAGGATCATACCCCTGAACTTCGCTGGTGGTTACAGCACGAATTTGACTTGTTCGGTTTTTATTTTTTTTCTGTGTCGCACAACTGGGAAACGCGTCAATTCTGGGGAGTTGCCTGGAAGAGTTATGGGCTGAGCGCATGCACTGGGCTCATGTTGGGTCGTGCGTCTTATCCTTGCTTGGCACATGGACTCAGTTAGGGCGTATGAGGTATAGCTAACACATGTTCGCTCACGCCCCTTCTTTTACATTTTTTCCTTAAAATGCAAAGTCTGTGTCGTTTAAACCTGAAACGTCGATGATTTGGGTAGTTAGCCATGTTGATAGTTGTTGATCGATTGCTCCCGCTGTTGTTAAATCGCATGTCATATTCGCCAGCTTCCTGTGTGGTATTGATAAGTTCGGTCGCTGAGGTGTATATTAAATCCAGTTGCAGTATTGGTGCGTTTAATTTACAGCATGTCGGGTTGTCCTTTACGCATGACTGTTGATTACGCGTGACTGGTGATCGTAGCAGTATCCGAGACAGAGCGAGTGTGCCACGCTACTCATTTTTGAGTCACCTGTTAGGCAATCAGACTTTTATGCAATCCTGCGTACAAATGGTGATGAGTATTCTTGGGTCAATTTAGTAAGAGGAGCCCGAACAAAAAAAAATTGGACTAAGTATTATATAACTCACAATTGCACCTGAAGGCAGGATAAAGTATGGATCGGTAAAACGAATTAAACCATTTTGCGTTCGCCCAACAGAACTGATATAGATAGCATCGGGATCACAAAATCTACCTGTCAAAATCGCCCTTTTTGTTTCCTCCTAACCACCTGTCCAAAACAGTTTAGACCTCCAACGATAATATTTAATTACGAGGTTTATTGAAAAATTATAATGGATGCCACTACTAAATTCGGCTGTAATTAAATTGCTGACATCTTTAATTAACGGTCGTTTGGATCCTTGCCAATTGTAATCGGTGATAGGTTGTAAAATTCAACGTTGTCCTCCAAATTTTGACATTATAACCAGGTTATTTTACATATTGCTTTTTAAAATATGCGTTGGAATGTCAATATGGGTATGCTTGATGTTGCTTAGCATGAGGTTACTTGGGTCCTTTTAAATATTTGTTATTTAGAGGTGACATTTGAATTATCTTTATATATGGGGTCCTTGTTAAAGGTCATTTAATTATAGTAATTTCTTTATCTTGTCTTTAGTACATATGATGGATATTTCTAATATTGTCCTGAAAAAGAAAACGGGGGTGTCATTTAATAAGTTTATTTTTCCTATTTAAATGTGAGATCATAGGGTAAAATTTTAATATGATGACACCTTCATATATGATGCTACGTAATATAGGGTTATGTTGAAATTTTCAAGGTGTTGTTACCTTAAATGTGATGCAATTGTTAAAAATGGTACATTTTGTTAATATTGTCAATGTGTGGTTGTATATGTTATTAATGATGGTTTAATATATGGGTAACATAATGAAAAAAGGGGGTTAGTATGGTGTTGATGGTAGCCTTCTCTTTATGGTTAATAATAGTATTGTTGCTCGTTAGAATATCAGTCATGCAAGGTGATAATGTCGGAAGTCTTAGTAATTGTTAAAATGATTTTGTAAAAGTAATACGGTGTCGATAGAAGTTGGTAAGTAATCATAGCTTTATAAAGGTAGCATTGTTAGGGTAATATCGGATAATGTAGTGCAACAATTTTTTTTGGTGAATGCTTGGCCCAGCTAAGACTAAGGCTTAGGGGGCTTGGAAGGATTAATGGATGCATTGTTTGATGTTAAAAATTATGGTCTTGCAAATGGTAAGGAAAGATGTTTGGGCCTACTAATGCCCTGGAAACCTTGTTTGTAAAATTTCCTAGTTGTAATGTAATGTCGAATTTGTGTTCTGTCGTCGGAGTCCTCTTATCACGCGCCATCCGTAAGGGGCATATTTGTTCTTCTTGTTTACGTTGTTCTGGTTGTATTCAGTTAGTTGCTTGGTGTGTTGTGTCGGGTGGGATGTAGACACCTCCATGTTCCTCAGAATAGTCGCCAGCCCTGAGATGGTTAAAGACGATGGGAAACCGGGCTTGAGCGTTGCTTATGTGTCTTGGAGGTCCTAACCTTGCAGGGTAGGACGGGTGGGAGGTCAGCCGCATTTAGTGGTCAGTTTTACCTTGTCGCTGAATGTATGCGTAGTGCACCTCTGCCTACGGTTGTGTTTGTTGTAGTTTCTCATTGAGGCCTTCAGTCTTCTTGCGTTGAACTTCGTGATTGAGTCTTGTTTTTTTTTCAAGTGGCATCGTGTCATTCAGTATGTTGCTACCTCTACACGTGCGCACACACCATAACACACACAAAAAAAAATTTGCATCTATTATTGGAGTGGTTGTCGTAACGAGGTGGTTCGTTACATTTCCCTTATGGACTCATGGTTAGGCTAGGGGTTGAACAAGGCAAGTGAACTTGGATTTTATGTTGTATGGTTGGGTGGAATATGGTTGTTCCATTTGTATTCCAACATCAAGTTTCATATATGTGTCGTGACTTGCATTCCTTTTCAATATTATGTCGATTACTAATTGTTAGGAATATGATGATTTATTATAGTTCAAGGATACTATATTGTTTGAATTGAAATGTGATGATGGTATATATATGTGTGTGTATGTGTGTGTGTGTGTGCTCAACCATACATAAATACAAGAACTAGTGTATCTTCCTATTAGTCCTTAAATATGGTTATACATATATGAATGACTGTATATACATATATAGGTGTGCATGCATAAATAAAATGATAGAACTATCGTATGTCCCTATTGGTTATTAAATATGGTTATACATATATAAATGACTGTATATACATATATATGTGTTCATGCATAAAGAAATGACAAAACTATTGTTATGTTCCTATTGACCATTGAATTTCATATATATTGAATTTACTTTTCAAATTTGTACACTACCATAGAGAATAAACAGGACGAATAATAGTTCGTATACATTATTTATTACTACAGAAACATAGTGATGATCTCAAAGTATATTACAAAATAAACCCTTGTATTCAATCATTCATTGTTTAAAATATTACAGTTGGAGTAGCGTAGACCAAAGACTCCACAGTCACATGTTTTGAAAACAGATTTCTAAGAAGTACACATAGAATCTGTATGTAACCGAAGTAATGCATGTATAGATCGGAAATCAAATACCTTTCAAGAGAGATGTTTCCTTCATTTGAATTTCCTTGAATTGCATAACCTACAAAAGGAGAAAGGACAAGGGTTTAGTAAACAATGCTATCATTTTAATGTAAATCAAATATTAAGAATAAAGTCAAGGACAATACTTAGCTTGAGTCTGATGAAGAACCAAACCACATTTTTCCCTTGTCCGACAATCTGTCCATGATCGAGGAGGACGAGGAGTGGAACCAAATTTGGCTGATGGGTACCATCACAAAATAGAAAAGGTCCCCATCATTAATTTAATGTATCCATACATAGAACTTCTATTTTTAAATAGAGAAAATGATAGCAATCAAATTATCATCAAAATAGGTCATTCACGGATTTATTAAATTATCTCCAAAACACTATGTATTTTCACTTTAGACCATTAAAATCTGAAGAGGCACATAAGATGCGACCTGTGTTTAATCAAAATAGATATTTAAAACCTAAATAGAAATTATAGGATAGTAGATATTGTCAAGTTTGAGTGAATAATAATATGGAAAGAACCAGAATCACAGGTTAAAAATATAACGATGCAAAAAAGAGTTCGAACCCTATGATTTTCGAATCAGTTGTTGATTAAACAAATTACCCTCTCGTTACTAGCACAAAGTGGTTGATATGGGAAAGGCCTTTCACAAATGTTTTAAAACTCATAACTTGAATCAAACAAAGGATGTTGTCGAAGTGGCCATGGGATGATCCTTCCTGACAGATTTTTTTTACAACCAGAGTGTGCAATCAAGTGGAATTCAAATGAATAAAATATTGATTAATTTTCTATTTATTTACATAGGGGTAAAACACGAATTTTCCTAGAGAGAGATTAATACGACTATTTATTACACAGAAAGAAAACATGAATTTCCCACGGAGGGTTAACTCTTCCACATATATTTGTTGCATAAAACACAAAATGTAATTTATGAATAAAGGGTTAATTTTTCCTGATATATATTTTATGTATAAAACATAGCATGTAATTTATGAATAGAGGATTAATTTTTCCTGATATATTCTGTTGTATAAATAACATAATGTAATTTACGAAGAGAGGGTTAATTATTATATACAGAGTGAAATTTATGAAATTTCCCATAGAGAGTTGTTTTTCCACATATTTACACAGAGGGTTAATGAATATGTGCATGTGTGTGTGTGTGTGTGTAAATGGTAAATACGAAACCTTCCTGCGGATTTTTCAACAACAAACAATTTTAAGTAAAACAAACCTGCGTAGCAAGGGTGGGATCTTGGACGAATCCTAGAGGGTAAGGTTAACAATATTATGTAGTGATATAAAAGAAAACATGAAAGGGAAAAAAATGTTTAACTATTAAAATGACTTCGGGCCACAGTGGAACCCTCGGGAGAAACCGCATATGGAGGCGCAATGGTAATGCAAGGTAGAAATAAGAGAAACACATTAACCCTCCAATCCCAAAGCCTTAAACATAGTGGAACCCTGGGATAAAATGCATATGGAGGCGCAATGGTAATACATTGTAAATAATCAAATAAAGAAAGAAAACAAGGAGCATGTTCATGAAAACTATCTTTATTTCTACCTTGCACCAAAAAATATTTCATTCATGATATACAGAGAGAAGAAGCAACAAATTCTTTTAATTACCTTGCGCATAGAAGAACCAGATGGGCGTTCTCCTTCTTCCATTGTTCACTAGGGCTGAGTTTCCCAGGTTGTCAACCATATAAAGATTAGGGGAAAATGTTAGTTATAGCGGAGAGGGCGAGTTCGCATACAACGCAGAGGTAAGTTTCATGAATACGGGACCAAAGGGGGAAAACAATGAATGAGTGTGACCTCGAAGGCCTCGCAAAGAGGAGTAATAGTTTTTGGTATACCTTATGTCATTCCATGTCAATTCAAGGACGTGGTGAGCCCACGTTGGGATGTATCACCTAAATGTCAAGTCCTGAAGAATGAGACATGCCTCTCCTTTAATGAAACAATGAGGAGTAAATGCCTGCAGACCCAACCTGTCAGCCACCATTAAAACAAATTCAAACCAATTTATTGTTGAGTCATATTTCCAATTGGGTAGGGTTAATAACATTCTAGTTATGGTTTATGCTTGTTACACTATTATAATGGGAATATGTCATTATGTTACCAACACATTATTCCATATTTTAAATGATAGATATATCATTGTGAATATTGTTAGTGTTATGGTAACTTAAAATAGTCTGTATGTTAAACAATAGGTATATCGTTAGGCTAAAATCATACGAGTTAAAGTATCCATATAATATGCCATATGATAAATGTTATACATATACTGTGGATAATGTAGTTTTTTCCGTACCCTTATACTAATCTGTATGATTGAACAATGTATATATTGTTGTGGATAATGTTAGCATTGTGGTGTCCATATAATATTATGTATGTGGAATGATATATATATATATATATATATATATATATATATATATATATATATATATATATATTGATATGGATAATATTATGGATATATCCATATGATGGCCTATACTATAAATGTTACCTACATTGTTATGGTTTGTATTATGGATAGACTATATGTTAGTCTATAGTCTATAGTATACATTGTTGATCAGATCTAGGAGAACTATGTAGAAGTGGACGATAGATGATTAATGATAGTCCATTACGAGCTACATTATGGATAACATGTTTATTCTAAGGACTATGAAAGTCTTAGTCACAATTTTAAGTGTATGCTTTCAATCCAATAACAATGGTAACTCTTCTATGCATATGATAAAGGAATAAAGACATAATTAATGGATTATCTCTGTGTCGAAATCAATGTTGAATAATAAAGGAAATTCAATGTCCCCTAATAAAAAAAAAATTGGGAAATTTAGGCTACATTACATATGGTATCAGAGCTTAAGGTTACAACACTTGGACCTCAGGGCAAGGCCAAATTATTTTAATTTTTTATTTTCTGTTAAAGAAAAACTAACAAATATGTTTACTGTTACAAACAAAAAAATTGTTGGTCTATTGTGATAACGTCATCACGGAATGAAGAAGAAATAAAACATGAAGAGAATCCAAATCAAGGACTTTGTAAAGAACCAAGTCATAACAACAAAAGAAGTTCAGCCACCGAGGTTTTTGAAACAATGAAGAACATCATCGTGGAATTAAAAGTGTTTAAAGAAGATAATGAAAAGTTGAAAAAGGCACATGAAGACCAGTTATAAATAAATTACATGTTGTTGTGTAGTATAGTAACAGAAAAGAATGCATAGGACAATGACAAAGAGGAAGCAGTCAACAAAAGGTCCTCTAAAAACTATGGTCATGAAACAGAAATGAGAACAGTTTTTCCGAAGACACACACATGGCAGGAAATAAACAGCGACACAAAGAAAAAGAAAACAAGTAGATCACCTGGAAGGTGAATTCAAGAAAATAAAACCATCCACCTTTGATGGGGAATCAAGGACAGGTGAAGAGGCTACAACATGGATACTATATATAAAGAAATACTTCCAGATCTACAATTACTCTAGTAATATGAAAGTCAGAATGGACATTTACAACTTGAAGGGAAAAGTAGGTATATGGTGGCAAGACATGAAATTGGCTAAGCAGCTGAAAGAGAAACAGATGGAATGATCATATTTTAAGAAATATTTCAAGAATAAATACTTGTTATAAATCTATTACAAAATAAATACTAAGTAATTCTATGAGCTAAGACTCGGACAAATGACCATGGATGATCTGATAAATAAATTTATAGAACTATTGAGATTTGAACCATACATCAAGTAATACAAAGTAAAGATACAATGATTCTTAAGATATCTACCACAGTCATACAAGGAAAAAATTGAATCTGACAACCCCAAGACTTTAAACAAAGTGTTTAGAAATTCTTGTATGTGCTATGATTAGTACAAATAGAGGTTTGAAATTCCCAAGGCATGGAAGGACAAGAAACATGACAGAATAAATAATTGAAAGAAAGGCTTCCAACCAACACCTTTTTGGAATATGGAAAAAAGTTTCCGAAAGAAGGAATATCATTCCAACACCTAGAGTGCTCAAAGGGGAGGTACACTAGTTAACATGGGAGTCAAGAAAGTTGGGGGAAACCCCAAATAACCATTGAAGTGTTGGGATTGTTGAGAACCTCACTTGAGGAGAAATTTTCCACGCCTAATTTCCACAACAAGAACTATAGTCCATAACCTACAAGAATCTTCCACAGTAGTGTAACGATCCGCCTCGTTACGCCAACCGTTCAAGTGATAGGTGCAATTTTTTTTTTTTTTTTGTGTTGCAGGTGTGTGCGCGTGTGTGGAAGTAACAACATTCTTAACTCTACGTCACCACTCGACGACCAACAAGACGCAACCACAACAGAGTAAAGCTGACCACTAAATACGACTGACCTCCCGCCCGTCCTAC
>ML794117.1:276572-289751 GCA_009831015.1 Picea engelmannii
TGTTATAAGTATTCTTCTTTGTTTCCAATTCAATCCTTTTCTTTCTTGATTCTCTTGTCATGATAGTTTTATATGCAACACATTGAGCAACTTTATGACCAAAATTGTGACATGAGAAGCATTTTCCATTGAAGAAGAAATTTTTGTGATCATAGAATCTTCTATATGAATTTACTTGTTGATTGGAGTTTCCTTGAAAGGCATTCCTGTTTGTGTTTTTTGAATTGAGATGATCATGGCTTACATGTGAAGATTCTTTATTCCCTTGCTGAGTGGTAACATATTGTAAACTAGCTGTAACTGCTTTTAGATAATTTGGTGTTGAAGACTGAGAAGATTCTCCAGTATATCCAAGGCATGTCTTTATGAGAGGAGAACATTCTACCTTGATAATTTCATCTAAGGTTTCAGATCCTTTAGCAAATCTAAGATTCAGAGTCTTTACTTTCTAAAGTTCTTTTCTTAGACTTACTACTTCACACTCTAATTTCTCATTATGTTTCTCCTTTTCCTCAAGATGATTTTTTAGAGTTTCTATAGTGATTTTACTCTCTTCTAAACAGATTTTGAGTTTATTGTTTTCATCAAGAAAATCATTGTCTTCTAGAGCATCCTCAAAAGTATCATTTTCTTCTCTAGATCCTTTTTCAAATGCTATGAGAAGTCTAAGGTCTTGTTCACATTCTTCCTCACTATCAGATAACCCATCACTATCTTCATGAGTATAGAAACTCTGTTTAGACCTAAAATGATTCTTATTCCTTCTTGTTGCTTCCTTCCCTTTTTTATGTGTTTTTTTATAAGGACACTTAGTAGCATAATGACCAACTCTTCCACAATCAAAACATTTAAAAGGAAGCTTACCTTTGAATCGTCCTATCCCAGTTTGAAGTTTCCTTACGAAATTTATCTCATCTTCCTCTGAGATATACCCTGATCCTTCTGTTATTTGTACTTCCATTCCTTTTGTAGAAGTTCTAAAGACTGCTTCTTTGACTTCAGATGGTCCTCCTCTTCTCATTTCATAAGCAGTTAGTATGCCATGTAGTTTTACCACAGTAAGATTTTGAAGATCCTGCTTTTCTTCAAGAGATGATACTTTTGACTCAAATTTTACAGTTAGAGATCTTAAAAATTTTTCAACCAAAGTAGATTCAGTTATTGTTTCTCCCAGATTTCTTATGCGATTTACAATATCATTAAGACGTAAAAAGAAATTGGCAATGATTTCCTCATTATTCATTTTAAGATTCTCATATTGAATTCTGAGGGTTTGCAGTTTAGCACTTTTTACCTTTGCATCACCTTCATAACTCAGACTGATTTTGTCCCATATGTCCTTTGTTGTGTTCAACTGCATGACTTTGACAAATTCTGATTCAATTAGACTTCCTAACAGAGCATTGACTGCTTTTGCATTTGTTTCGTAGGTTTTTCTTTCTGTTGGATCTGTTGGTACCGCAGATGGATATTGATATCCTCCTTCAACAATAGCCCATACATCTACTCCCAGAGACTGAAGATAAGATCTCATCCTTGTTTTCCAGAAGATTAAATTGTTTCCATTGAAGAGTGGAGGCCTAATAGATGCTATTCTGTCTTGATTGCTCATTTTGATTGATCTTCCTTCTAGCGGCTAAGCCTTTTCAGAAGAAACTGGCTCTGATACCAATTGTTTAAAAATACTGAGAGGGGGGGGTGAATAAGTATTTGAGCAATCAATTAATTTTCTCTTTTCTTTCGCTGAAAAAACCTTAGGCTACTTTGTAAAGACCAGTTATTGTATAGTCTTAAAGAAACAAGAGTGTATTCAAAGATCTTATAATGAATTTCTTTATTCATCAGGTGTCTATTAGCATTAATTCAGTGCAGTAATAACAAAATAAGACAACACACATGAGTAAGACACATGAACACCAGGATTTAAGGTGGAAACCCAAATCAGGAGAAAACCACCGTTGTTGTTGTCTCTGTCTTCAATAATTATCATTAAGAAAATGTTTTACAACATTATACTAGTGCAGACTCATACTAGTATGCAGGCTTCTACCTACAGAAGGCTACAACCTTCTCTCGTTTACTAGTCTTTCCTGGAAGGGAGCTTCAACCCCCTGAAAATCGCACCAGTTTCTACTGGTAGGGTGCTTCTACTGAAGACTTTAACCCTCAAACATGTTGTTGATCGCATTTCATCAATTTTCACACTGGATCAGGCAGTTTCAACCCTTTATACATTTGTTAGCAAACATATTTTGCCCAAAACTTTAGAATATCAGCAATAACCAAGACTTCAATATCCATTCAACATCCTTCGTCAGAGATCCTAGCTTTCATATGCATCTTTAATGTGAATGACCTGTATTTATATATATATATATACTTCCCCCTTTTTATTGATCAGTAATAATATGAGTTGCTGAGCAGTTTAGATCTATAGTAACTTACCTAGATTCATTGTAGATCTACCACCCAACTGCTACAATGAGGTTCCTCCCACCTTAAACTTTTCTATAGCCTGCACAAATGACCTCAGTGACTTGTAGATGTGCCTACTGTTAGAAAATGTCCTCGACATCCTCCAAAGAGGACCCCTGCAACCTATCACCATCCTTACCGTCCTACTTTGCCTTTTCAGATCAACTACAGAAAGGGCATCGACCCCTTCTTAAGCGCATGGGTCCAGGAACCATTCAACACTCATCGGGTCTGTTGGCTATCGGAAGTCACCCCTGGATTGCTAGCAGGAGCAGAGCCTGACGCCCATCAGTTTAATGTCACAATTTGTTTGAAGGGTGATCAAATGGAAGGAAACTCAAAACGATATCGTCTCAACTCAGAAACCAGACCAGGCATGCATGAACGAGTGAGGTCTTGATAAACTCCAAACAGTGAGTTGCAGTAAAAGGGTGAGTAGGTGGAAGACTTCCAGGAGAAGAGTGAAAAGGCCTATCACATACATCCGGTTTGTAACAGACTGAAGAAGAATGCATTCGAACGTAAAATCCTTTCACATTCAAACACAGATACCAGAGATCACAACAATGTCACAACAAATCCTTTATGGTAACAAGATTGTTAATTCCACGTGAATCATTCAACTGCGAACTCTCCGGCATAAGATGGAACCAAGATGGAAAAAGAAGAATTGTTTGTTATAAACCAAGTGTTCATGTTCGGAAGTCACTCCTAGATTGCTAGCAGGAGCAGAGCCCGATGCCCATCAGTTTAATATCACGATTTGTTTAAGGGTGATCAAATGGAGGAAGACTCAGAATAGGATCGTGTCAACTCAGAAACCAGACCAGGCATGCATGAAAGAGTGAGGTCTTGATAAACTCCAAACAGTGGGTCGTAGTAAAAGGGTGAGTAGGTGGAAGACTTATGCAAGAAGGGTGCAGGGGGCTATCGCAGACATCCAGTTTTCAATAGACTGAAGAAGAATGTATTCGAACACAAAATCCTTTCACATTCGAATACAAATACCAGAAATCACAACACTGTCACAACAAATCCTTTATCATAACAAGATTGTTAAGTTCACGTGAATCCTTCAACTACAAACTCTCCGGCATAAGACGAAACCAGATGGAAAGAAGAAGAACTGTTTGTTAAAAACCAAGAAGTCTCAAACACAGAGGCATAACCAGGAAACTGGAGTATTTGCTGAAACTTTACAGTCGGGAGCTTAGCTCTACCATCGATAGATACAAAAATGGCACAAATTCCTACATATACTCAAAACAACAATAGCAGCGGAACCAAGAAAATGCATTGAAAGCTTTGCGTCTGCATGGCTTCTGACATTCTGTGGCCGCAATCTTTGAATAATCGTGCAACTGGTGGCAGACGCGATAGATTTTCTGATAGTTACATCGATGAATCGACGTGATTTTAATTCATTGCAGGACGTCCCCATTATGGCGGAGACGATGTCTAACCACCCTTAACCGCCTCAATAATTGCTTCTTGGGATTGAGAACGGTCAAACCAACTCAGCATCTCGGGATAAGGAAGACTTCTCGCGCTGCCACCTGGAACAACTGAATGGCTTGAGGGACGGGCATGGAGGACATGGTGTATGGTAGGAGTGGCGAGAAGTAAAAGGGGTGACTGAGGATGATCCATGGCGGAAGACACCTAGTGGAGGGGGGAAGACGGGAGCTAATGGACTCGCCTTCGGGCGAGAGGTTGACGTGTGAAGGAACGGGACACGTGGAAAGTAATGAGAGGATGGTGGGAAGAAGGGAGAACCATGCAGACCATGGAGGAGGGGTGAATGGATGACACACGACAGTAGGGGAAAGTCGTAAGGAAGAATGAAGTGATGGGAGGAGGGCCCACACCGGTTAAGCGCAGGGTAGCTGAGAAGGGTGGGACTACACGAGCGTCTTTGATCTGGGCGCCTTGATCGTAGCCGTCGGAAAGCTGCACATGGAATTCCGGACCCCCCCCCTCTGCTTAAAGGTAGAAAGGAGGGGGGGGGTCTGGAATGTTCTTCATCGCCGTTGATCTGGGCACACTAATCTGANCCCCCCCCCCCCGGCTTAAGGGTAGAAAGGAAAGGGCGGTTCAGAATCCAACGTGCGCTGTTGATCCGGGCGCGCGAATCTGGACCGCTCGGACTTGTTGGTTTCTTACCATGGGCGCATTATCGCCCAAAAAATTGGACAAATGGGTTTTGACCCGTTCTTTTGATTTCTAATCCCCTTAGCAAGAAATATCGCTAACATTTGGCTCCATGGGGGATAGATTCATCCCTGTGATGCTCTAAGAACTCCTTGCAGACTTAGTGCCTTTGTTGTTGGGCTATGGAGTCATTTATTAGTCCGAAAAACAAAACAAAAAACAAAAACAATATTTACAAAACAAAATGAGACGAGCCGACTGCGGATCACAGAAAACATTTCTTTAAGAAATGCCCATTGACTGGGCCACTGAAAACTTCATTTCCTTCCAGATCCTGCAACCTGTAAGTGTTGTTGGAAAATGTTTCAAGGATCTTGAAAGGCCCAAACCAGAGGGCATCAAACTTGCTGTGTTTTCCCTTTTCCTGCCTGGGTTCATCCCACTTAAGCACCAGGTCGCCCTGCTCGAACTCTTTCTTTACGCTTTTCCTGTCAAAAGCTTGTTTGATCTTCTGCTGACGATTGTAAGCTCTGTCCAGGACCTGCTCTCTGATCTGTTGCACTTCCACCATCTGATGAATTCTTCTGAGCACGTGGTTGGGTTCCCCCTCATAGTCTTGGAGGAGTTTTGCCACAGGCAAGGCGAGCTGAGTGGGGAAGACAGCCTCAATCCTGTAAACAAGCTGGAAGGGTGAGAGACCCAGGGATTTCTTTATTGTCACTCGATCGGCCCAAAGTGCAAATTTGAGCTTTGAGGCCCATGCCCTTTTATTATCTTCTAATAGCTTTTTGATAAGCTTGATTAAACTTTTATTAGAGGACTCTCCCAGTCCGTTTCCCTGAGGATAGTAGGGAGTGGAGTGAATCAGTGAAATCTCGAATTGTTCACAAAATTTGATCAGAGGCTCAAACTGAAATGGGGGAGCATTGTCAGTGACAATTTTGTTAGAACAGCCAAACCTAGCCATGATGTCTTCCAGGAAGCTGATGATTACTTTGTGAGAAGTGCTTCTGCTAGGGACAGCTTCTATCCATTTAGTGAAGTAGTCAGTTGCTTTCAAAATCCATCGGTGTTGGCCACTTGAGGGAGGATGGATTTCCCAAATGAAGTCCAATCCCCACTGCTGAAAGGGCGCTGAGACCACAACAGGTTTCAATGGCAGGGATTTGAGCTACTGCTTACCTGAGAATTTCTGACATTTAATGAAAGCTCTAATTTCCCCGCAGACATCAGGAAATAAGGTGGGTCAGTAGTACCCAGCTCGGAGGATCTTGTGTGCGGTGGTTTTCCAAAAATAATGGCCTCCACAGAGACCGCTATGGAAATCGTTCATAACCTTCTGGGCCTGTTGTGGGTCTAGACACATTAATAATACCCCCCGGGGGTCTTTCCAATACAAGGCTTGGCCAATAAGGCAATACCTGACAGCTTTGAGCTTTAAAGCTCTCACCTCGCTTTTCTCCATCCCATCAGGTGGTTTCAACTCCTGTAGGAAATATAAAATAACTTTGTACCAGGGACATGCTGATAGTGGCACAGCGCTTTGGAAACCCTTGATGGATGATTCAGCATGCTCATTGACAAAATTGATTTCCAAGGCTTTATAATTGGATTCAGTCAGTAGCTTGGCCAAACCCTGCCCCTTTATTAGCTTGGTGGGCTTAATTTCTAGGTCAAATTCTAGGATCTTGGCGATCCATTTACCTCTTCTTCCATTTATGTCAGGCTGTATAAGAATGTCCTTCACAGAGTTTGAAGGGACATATGCAATGATCTTTGAGTGTAAGACATAGACCCTGAAAGCTTTAAGAGCTTTCACCAAGGCATAATCCTGCTTCTCCATGATCTCATATCAGAGCTCTGCATCTCTCAGCGTCTTTCTAAAGAAGGCAATAGGCTGCTCTTGCCCTTGATAATTCTTCTGCAACAGAACCGCTGCGATTGTGTCAAAGGAAGCGAAAGAAAATATCATAAAATCTTTAGAATAATCTGGACTGATCAGCACAGGAGCCTCAGTCAATGCTTTCTTTATTTGGTCAAAAGACTTCCCAGGTTCAGTAGTCCATTTTATTTCATGGCCCTTCCTAAGCATGGCTGTGATATGCTTCACCAATTCAGCGAAATTTGAGACAAACCTCCTCAGGAAATTACTCCTTCCCAAAAATGCTTGGACCTCCTTTTTGGATCTGGGAAGTGACAGGGCTTGAATTGCCTCTACCCTGTCAGGATCAATTCTCACTCCCTCTGCTGAGACTATATGGCCTAACAGCTTCCCCTTTTGCATAGAAAACAATGATTTCTTGGGATTTAGGGAAATGCCAAACCTACGGCATTTCAGGAAAACCCTCTTCAAGTGGGAGTGGTGCTCAATATCAATCTTCGAGAAGACCGTTATGTCATCTAAGTAAATTACCACGAACTTATCCTTTTCCCTGATGAAGGCTATGTCCATGGCTCGCTGAAACGTTGCTCCCACGTTCATCAGCCCAAATGGCATCTTGGCATACATGAATGTGCCCCAGGGAGTGGTGAAGGTTGTCTTTTCTCTGTCTTCAGGCATGACTGATATCTGATTATAGCTAGAAAAGCCATCAATCATAGATATCCTAGATGCACCAGTGACCCTCTGCAATATATGTTCCATGTTGGGCAGGGGGTAATTGTCCTTCCTTGAACTCCTGTTCAGGTTCCTGAAATCAACACAGAGTCTGATTTCCCCACTCTTCTTTCTTATTGGGATCAAATTGGCTACCCAGCTGGAGTATCTCAAGGGGACTATGATTTGGGCATCCAACAACTTTTTCACCTCCCTCTCCATGACAGGTAACAGTGTAGGATTTATCTGTCTCATCTTCTTCTTGAAAGGTTTAGCCTCCTCTTTTAGTGGGATCTTGTGCTCAATGACTGGCGTGTCATATGTCTTGAGGTCTTCGTAGGTCCACGCGAACATGTCAACAAACTCCCTCAACAACTTAGTATATCCAATCCTCTGCTCCTCGGTCAGACTCCTTGACATCTTGACCAACTTGGGCTCCTCTGGTGTGCCTATGTTGCATTCAGTCGTATCAGCATCATCACCTGAAATTCTACCCTTTATCGCCACATCATTCCCATCGAACAATATTTCTAATGGGATTAGACCTCTTGGTATATGATTGCTCGACAGTTGAATAATCTGATGATCAACAACTTTATTCAACAACTTTCCAGGGTGGTGGCCAGGTTCCTCGTCGGGGTCCTCATCTATATGCAATGCAGAGAAGTCATCGATGGATTGGAGGAATTTCTTGATCTCCTGATCATCCTCGAACACCTTAAAATGTTTGACATTGTCCGGTACGGATGGTCTGTATCTTATTTCCACCTCTGATCCATCAGTGGGCAGCGCAGGGGCTTTGAACATACTAGCCGAGAAGGCTTGAAAGTCAGCTGGAGCATTTTCTTCCCATGGAATGAAAGAGATGTTGAAAGCCAGGAAGAAACTATCAATTAGATCCCATACCTCGTTCCTGTAATTCTTGAGGCGCGGGTGCTTGGTCTGATAGACGTTTTTGACCTGCTGGACAATTAATTTTGCATCCCCCAACACAACCACCTCCATGATTCCCATTTCTTTTGCAGCCCTTAATCCCAGAACCAGAGCTTCATATTTTGCCACATTGTTGGTGACTTCAAATTCCAGCTTGTATGATAGTGATATGGTTTCCTGAGAAGGAGACTTAAATACCACTCCGGCACCTGCACCTATACTAGAAGAGGCCCCATCAAAGAACATCTTCCAAATAGAGGTGGTCGAAGGAGGCATCATCGGATTAAGACTGAGCTGCTTTCTGATCTGTAGAGGGGTTTCAGGTCCATCAGTGACATGTAATAAGCTAGATCCTAAGTCAGTATCTAAGGCATAGATGGGATGATTAGTGGGGTTTGCTTCATCACTGACAATGTAGGCTAGATGGGCTTCTCTGTATAATCTCCTATGTTCCCCCCCAAAGACCGGGATGGTAGCATATGTGAGATCCATTTGCAGCGTCCCTCCAAGTCTATTAATCCAAGACCTTGACAACAACATGGCAAACTTGGGGGGAACATCAGCTACCACTATATCCATGACCATACTTTTCATGGGTAGCTGAAACAGGGAAACCACCAGGTGCTTAATGACTCCCAAACACTGTACTCTCCTGGAGTCAAAGGAATAGAGGTCATGATAGGCTCTGGTGACTTCTAATCCTAGCTCTTCCATGACGGCTTTGGGCATGAGGTTGTGGGAGGCCCCTGAATCCATTAAGCAATTATGCAACACTTTGTCATGTATGTTCAGGGAGGTGTAGAAGGGAGGGGATGAATCATCTCTATCTTCTACCATGGGACCTAGGACCACTGCAGGTCTTTCATCTTGGAGGCTTATGAAGTCTGTGGAAGGGCTAGAGGCTTCGGATTTCAACAGGTCGGAGAAGCATTTTTTGAATTCCCCATGTTTGATTAACTCAGTGAGGGGCACAGGGATTCTGATATTTTGAATTTCATGCTCAAAATTTAAAGAAGATGTAAGCTTTGGAATTTATTTAATCTCAGGAGCATGATTTTGGATAATAGGGGAGAAAATTTGGGCCTTCTTACCTCTGTGGTTATCTGTTATCTCGTCAGCAAGCTTCTCTGCTCTGGTGGATGACTCAGGAACATCAGGTGCTTCTGCCCTCTTTTCTAACCTCAGGTTATATCTGCCTCGGCCACCGCCAGCTTTGTCTCCCTTGCTCAATTCATTTAGTTGGCCTTCCATGAGAGACTCCTCGTACGCTGACTTGGTCAGATAGGGGAAAGGAGGAGTGACTTCTACAGAGTGGATATTGGGTTCAGGCTCGTTTGTTTCTCTTTCTTCTTCCTCAGCTACAAAATTATTCTGGAAGGGAGCTTGAATCCTTTGGTCATCTCTGTCTATTTCCTTCTCTTTGTGCATAGTTGGAGGAGAAAAAATGTTTGGCCTTCTTAAACGTCCTCTGTTCTCGGTATTCTGAGGGACTTTGTTCATTTGTTTTCTTTCCGTCTTTAATCTCTCCATTTCTTCTTTTAGAACGTTCAACAGCTGGGTCAGCTCATTTGCTTGAGGATGGGGAAATGATGGGCCGGAGATGTTGGAGCCAGAAACCGAGGCTTCTGATTTTCCCTTTCTTCTGTCAGTGTCGGCTCTGGTCCTTAATCTGTCAGTTGCCAACATTTTAGATTCCACCTCTATAGCTGCATCTTGCATTTGAGCTAAAGAGGTGGCTCTTCTCTCTCTTAACATGAGGCAGAAATCAGGGTCAAATGCACTAGCATATGAAATTTGAGCAGAGGCTTCGGAAGGCTTTATCTCTACAGGAATCTTGGTATACATCTTATTGAATCTTTTGGAGAAGTCAGAGACTGACTCCCCTTCCTGCTTCTCCAGAGACCCAAACTCAGTCATGTAATAAATGTAGTCTTTCCTATCTTCCCACTGCCTCAGGAAGATGGTGTCCAGGGCTTCAATACTAGCAATAGATCCAGGGGCCATCCCCCTGAACCATTTTCTAACCTCACCATCCAAACTCTGGACAAAGACTCTCATCCAGACATCTTCATTTTCAATATTGAGGTTATCTGCATAACTGTAAAAAGCAGCCAGGTGTTCTTCAGCAGTTACGTCTCCTTCCCCAGTGAACTTAGGCATATACTTCAAGTAGTCTCCAACAGGGAGAGGATTCATGGGATGAGGCAGGACCAAAGGAGCATATCTAGCAGCAACTATGGCATCCATTATGTTCTGTGGGGGATTAGCACCAGCCATAGGGACATTGAGTGGAGGAGAAATCGGAGGAGACGGAGTGTGAACAAGTGAGACAGGAAAAGAGGTCCTCACAGGAGATGACGGGGAAAACAGAGAGAAGTCCACAGGACCTGAATGTGCTGGTGCTTCTCTCTGCGCAGCAGTAGTAATCAAAGGAGGAGTAGTGAAACCTCCTGAGGGGGAGTGACAAGGATATCTCCCTCTGATACTAGACGAGGAGGAGAAAACTCAGCAGGAACGCTCCCGAAGTTCAGAGAACGGGAAACCTCAGAGGAAGTATGACTAGGAAGATGAAAATTAGAGAATGGAGTTTTCACATAAGGGGATGGCGTATTACATTTTTCAGCGATGGGAACTCCTTTTGCAGAGATCTTTCCCTTTCTGCGCACCGCTTCCAAGTCTACTTCTGGTGTGGCTAAAGGCAAGTGTGGGTTAGACCTCGTATGTCTACCTCTCGAAGCCACAACTGATAGAATAGGTTCTCCCCAGCGGAGTCGTCACAGTGGAGTCGCTAGGTGCACAGTAGCAATCTTCAAGTTATGATATCTGATGCACCTTCAGAAATCAGTTGATCTTTGTCATTCAATCCTAGGGAATATATTCAACATCGTCCCCGGCAACGGCGCCAGAAATGTTGGCATTCGGAAGTCACTCCTGGATTGCTAGCAGGAGTAGAGCCCGATGCCCATCAGTTTAATGTCACGATTTGTTTAAGGGTTATCAAATGGAGGAAGACTCAGAACAACATCGTATCAACTCAGAAACCAGACCAGGCATGCATGAAAGAGTGAGGTCTTGATAAACTCCAAACAATGGGTCATAGTAAAAGGGTGAGTAGGTGGAAGACTTACGCAAAAAGGGTGCAGGGGGCTATCACAGACATCCAGTTTGCAACAGACTGAAGAAGAATGTATTCGAACACAAAATCCTTTCACATTCGAATACAAATACCAGAAAGAAAAACATTGTCACAACAAATCCTTTATCATAACAAGATTGCTAAGTTCGCGTGAATCCCTCAACTGCAAACTCTCTGGCATAAGACGAAACCAGATGGAAAGAAGAAGAACTGTTTGTTAAAAACCAGGAAGTCTCAAACACAGAGGCATAACCAGGAAACTGGAGTATTTGTTGAAACTTTACAGTCGGGAGCTTAGCTCTACCATCGATAGATACAAAAATGGCACAAATGCCTACATATACTCAAAACAACAATAGCAACGGAACCAAGAAAATGCATTGAAAGCTTTGCGTCTGCATGGCTTCTGACATTCTGCGGCCGCAATCTTTGAATAATCGTGCAACTGGTGGCAGACGCGATATATTTTCTGACAGTTACATCGACGAATCGACGTGCTTTTAATTCATTGTAGGACGTCCCCATTATGGCAGAGACGATGTCTAACCACCCTCAACTGCCTCAATAACTGCTTCTTGGGATTGAGAACGGTCAAACCAACTCAGCATCTCGGGATAAGGAAGACTTCTTGTGTTGCCACCTAGAACAATTGAATGGCTTGAGGGACGGGCATGGAGGACATGGTGTATGGTAGGAGTGGAGAGAAGTAAAAGGGGTGACTGAGGATGATCCATGGTGGAAGACACCTAGTGGAGGGGGGAAGATGAGAGCTAATGGACTCGCCTTCGGGTGAGAGGTTGACGTGTGAAGGAACGAGACATGTGGCAGGTAATGAGAGGATGGTGGGAAGAAGGGTGAACCACACAGACCATGGAGGAGGGGTGAATGGATGACACACGGCAGTAGGGGAAAGGCGGAAGGAAGAATGAAGTGATGGGAGGACGGCCCACACCGGTTAAGCGCAGGGTAGCTGAGAAGGGCAGGACTGCACGAGCGTCATTGATCTGGGTGCCTTGATCATAGCCGTCGGGAAGCTGCACATGGAATTCTGGACCCCCCCCCTCCGCTTAAAGGTAGAAAGGCGGTGGGGGTCTAGAATGTTCTTCATCTCCATTGATCCGGTAGCGCTAATCTGAATCATCGGAGAGTTGCGCCTGCTATTCTTGACCCNGGGGGGTCCAGAATCCAACGCACGTCGTTGATCCCGGCGCGTGAATCTGGACCGCTCGGACTTGTTGGTTGCTTACCATGGGCGCATTATCACCCAAAACTTTGGACAAATGGGTTTTGACCCATTCTTTTGATTTCTAATCCCCTTAGCAAGAAATATCGCTAACACCAAGAAGTCTCAAACACAGAGGCATCACCAGGAAACCAGAATATTTGCTGAAAATTTACAGTCGGGAGCTTAGCTCTACCATCGATAGATACCAAAATGGAAAAAATGCCTACATATACTCAAAACAACAACAACAACGGAACCAAGAAATTGCATTGAAGGCTTTTCATATGCATGGCTTCTAACAACACGGAACTGCAATCTTTGAATAATCAGGAAAATTATGGCAGACGCGATCGATCTTCTGACAGTTTATTCGGTGAATCGACGTGCCTCTAATCTAATGCAGGACTTTCCCATTATGGCGGAGACGATGTCTAACCACCACCAACCGCTTCAATAACTGCTTCTTGGGATTGAGAACGACCCGACCAACTCAGCATTTCGAGATAGGGAGTACTCCTCACGACGCCACCTGGAATAACTGAACAACTTGGAGGACGGGTATGCGTAGAGGCCAGTGCAAAGGATGGGGCATGTGACAGGGGTGGTGGCGTCGGATTATGTGGACAAGGCCTGAGCAGATAGGAAGGCGAGGAAGGTTGAAGG
>ML794117.1:290244-303209 GCA_009831015.1 Picea engelmannii
GAAATGGTCTTCATCGCCATTGATCTAGGCGCGTCTATATGGACTGTTGGAGAGGTGCGCCCCCGATTCCGGACCCCCCCCCTGGCTTAAAGGTCGAAAGGCAAGGGGGGTCTAGAATCCAATATGCGTCGTTGATCTAGGCACTCAAATCTGGACCGCTCGGACTTGCTCGCTGCTTACCACGGGTGCATTGTCGCCTGAAACTTTGGACAAGTGGGTTTTTAACCCCTTCTCTTGCATTCTAGCCCCCCTTACAAGAAATATCGCTAACATTTGGCTCCATGGGGGATAGAGTCATCCCTGTGATGCTCTAAGAACTCTTTTGCAGACTTAGTGCCTTTGTTGTTGGGCTATGGAGTCATTTATTAGTCCGAAATCAAAAACATAAACAATATTTACAAAAAAAAAACAAAAAGAGCCAACTGTGGCTCATAGAAAACACTTTTTTAAGAAATGCCCATTGACTGGGCCACTGAAAACTTCATTGCCTTCTAGATCCTGCAGCCTGTAAGTGTTATTTGAAAATACTTCAAGGATCTTGAAAGGCCCGAACCAGAGGGCATCAAATTTATTGTGTTTTCCCTTTTCCTGTCTGGGTGCATCCCACTTGATCACCAGATCACCCTGCTCGAATTCTTTCTTTCTTTTCTTCCTGTCAAAAGCCTGCTTGATCTTCTGCTGATGATTGTAGGCTCTGTCTAAGACTTGTTCTCTGATCTGTTGTACTTCCACCATCTGATGAATTCTTCTGAGCACATGGTTAGGTTCCCCCTCAGATTCCTGGAGGAGATTGGCCACGGGTAAGGCGAGATGAGTGGGGAAAACGACCTCTATTCCATAAACCAGTTGGAAAGGTGAGATGCCCAGCGATTTCTTTGTTGTCACTCGATCAACCCAAAGAGAAAATTTGAGATTTGAGTCCCAGGCCCTTTTATTATCCTCCAGTAGCCTTTTGATAATCTTGATTAGGCTTTTATTGGAGGACTCTACCAGTCCGTTTCCCTGAGGATAGTAGGGAGTGGAGTGAATCAGTGAAATTCCAAAATGTTCACAAAACTTGACCAGAGGCTCAGACCAGAATGGGGAAGCATTGTCAGTGACAATTTTGCTAGGGCAGCCAAACCTAGATATGATGTCTTCCAGGAAGCTGATGATTACTTTGTGATAGGTGCTTCTGGTGGGGACAACTTCTATCCATTTAGTGAAGTAGTCGGTTGCTGTCAGAATCCAACGGTGCTGGCCACTCGAAGGGGGATGAATTTCCCCGATGAAGTCCAATCCCCACTGTTGAAAGGGTCTTGAGACCACTACAGGTTTCAAAGGCAGGGATTTGAGCTGTTGCTTCCCTGAGAATTTTTGGCATTTGATGCAAGCTCTAATTTCCCTGCAGAAATTAGGAAATAAGGTGGGCCAGTAATATCCAGCTCGGAGGATCTTGTGAGTTGTGGTCTTCAAAAAATGATGACCTCCACAGAGACCGCTATGGAAGTCGAATATAACCTTCTGTGCCTGTTGTGGGTCCAGACACCTCAATAATATCCCCTGAGGGTCTTTCCAATACAAGGTTTGGTCAATGAGGAAATACCTGACCGCTTTGAGATTTAAGGCTCTGGCTTTGCTTTTCCCCAATCCATCAGGAGGCTTCAATTATTGCAGAAAATACAGAATATCCTTGTACCAGGTGCATTATGCTAGTGGCACAATGCTTTGGGAACCCCTTTTGGATGACTCAACTTGCTCATTGACGAAGTTAATTCCCAAGGATTTACAATTGGATTCAGCCAGTAGCTTGGCCAAACCTTGCCCTTTTATCAGCTTGGTGGGCTTGATTTCCAGATCAAATTCTAGGATCTTAGCGATCCATTTTCCTCTTCTTCCGTCTATGTCAGGCTATATAATAATGTCCTTCACAGAAGATGAAGGGACATATGCAATGATATTTGAATGCAAGACATAGACTCTGAAATCCTTGAGGGCATTCACCAGGACATAAGCCTGCTTCTCCATGATTTCGTACCGGAGCTCTGCATCTCTCAGTGCCTTGCTAAAGAAGGAAATAGGCTACTCCTGACCCTGATCATTTTTCTGCAACAGAACTGCAGCTACGGTGTCACGGGAAGCAAAAGAAAATAACAGAAAGTCTTTGGAATAATCGGGACTGACTAGCATAGGTGTTTCAGTCAACGCCTTCTTTATCTGGACAAAAGATTCTCTGGGTTCAGAAATCCATTTTATTTCATGTCCCTTCCTGAGCATGGCTGTGTTGTGTTTTACCAACTCAGCAAAATTCGAAACAAATCTCCTCAGAAAATTAATCCTTCCCAGAAATGCTTGGACCTCTTTCTTAGATATGGGAAGTGGCAGGGCCTAAAGTGCTTCTACCTTGTCAGGGTAAATTCTCACTGCCTCTGCTGATACTATATGGCCTAACAATTTCCCCTCTTGCATAGCAAATAATGACTTCTTGGGATTCAGGGAAAGGCCAAACCTGCGACACTTCAGGAAAACTCTCTTCAAGTGGCAGCGGTGTTCTTTGTCAGTCTTGGAGAAGACTGTTATGTCATCTAAGTAAATCACCATGAACTTGTCCTTCTCCCCGATGAAGGCTATGTCCATGGCTCGCTGAAACATTGCTCCTGCGTTCATCAACCCAAATGGCATCTTGGCATACATGAATGTGCCCCAAGGAGTGGTGAAAGTTGTCTTCTCCTTGTCCTCCTCCATGACTGATATCTGATTATATCCAGAAAAGCCATCAATCATGGATATTCTGGAAGCACCAGTGACCTTCTGTAATATATGCTCCATGTTCGGCAAGGGATAATTATCCTTCCTTGAGCTCCTATTCAGGTTTCTGAAATCAACTTAAAGTCTGATTTCACCACTCTTTTTTCTTACTGGAACCAAATTGGCTACCTAGTCAAAATATCTCAAGGGGACAATGATCTGGGCATCCAGCAACTTTTTCACCTCCCTCTCCATGAAAGGCAACAGCGTGGGATTTATCTGTCTCAGCTTCTTCTTTAATGGTCTAGCCTCCTCTTTCGGTGGGATCTTGTGCTCAATGACTGACGTGTCATATGTCTTGAGGTCTTCGTAGTTCCATGCAAACACGTCAGCAAACTCCCTCAGCAATTTAATATATCCGATCCTCTGCTCCTCGGTCAGACTCTTTGACAGTTTGACCATCTTGGGCTCCTCTGGTGTGCCTATGTTGCAATCAACTGTATCAGCATCATCACCAGAGACTCTCCCCTTTACTGCCACATCATTTCCATCAAACAAACTTTCTAGCAGGATGAGTCCCTTCAGAATGTGGTTGCTCGACAGTTGTATAATCTGATGGTCAGCAATTTTATTCATTAACTCCCCAGGGTGAGGATCAGGTTCTCCCTCAATGTCAGGATCCTCATCAATGTGTAATGCAGAAAATTTTCCCATTGATTGGAGAAACTTTTCAATCTCCAGATAATCTTCGAATACCCTCCAATGCTTGACATTGTCTGGTACAGAGGGTCTGTATTTTATTTCAATATCGGACCTGACAGTGGGCAGCCTAGGAACTTCAAACAGGCTAGCCGAGAAAGCTTGAAAGTTGGCTGGAGCATTTTCTTCCCTTGGAATGAAAGAGATGTAAAAAGCCAGGAAGAAACTGTCAATTAGATCCCATACCTCGTTCCTGTAATTCTTGAGATGAGGGTGCTTGGCCTGATAGACATTTTTTACCTGATGGATGATTAATTTTGCATCCCCAAACACAGCTATCTCCCTGATCTCCATTTCCTTTGCAGCTCTTAATCCCAAAACCAAAGCTTCATACTCTACCACATTGTTGGTGACTTCAAATTCCAGTTTGTATGATAGAGCTATGGTCTCATCAGAGGGGGATATGAATACCACTCTGGCACCTGCACCTATACTGGAAGAAGCTCCGTCAAAGAACATATTCCAAACAAAGGTGGTTGGAGGAGGCATTTCATGATTGAGGGTGGGTTTCTTTCTGATTTGCAAAGGGGCCTCAGGAGTCTCAGTAAGCTGCAGTAAACTGAAGCCTAAATCAGTGTCTAAGGCATAGATGGGATGATTAGTGGGGTTTGCTTCATCACTGACAATGTAGGCTAGTTGGGCTTCTCTGTATAATCTCCTATGTTCCCCCCCATGGATGACTTCTGAGAAGTATATATCGCGATTTCGCGATGTGTGATTCAATTGTTCATGGGACACGCGAAACTCCAATTCCCGATTCATCGATGAGGCCCTGCCATCGAGCTCCTCCCGGTGGCACCCGATCGCTGCCATGCGTCCTTCCAAATGGACGGTCCCGATTATGTCAGTATTTCAAGACTTTCAATGTCAAGGTTCTCATGACCTTGAGAACTCCGATCTCCTGATGGCTTATCTCCCTCGCAGCTTCTGCAGATATGACGACTGTCGGCAATGCTCTGCAACAATCATATGTGCCCATCCAAAACTCAACCATACACTAATTTTCTTACATGAAAACGCTTCTTCCTCCTTTGCCTCATCCTTTTCCATCAATGAAAATATTTCCAACAAGGATAACAACAAACTCATAATGTCCATATCTTGTTCTAAACATTGTTTTACTTATGTATTCATCCTTTATTCTGACCTGGTGATAACCATATCTCAAATCCAATTTAGAAAAAATCTTTGCCCCTCTCACTTCGTCAAACAGATCATTGATTCTTAGTAGGGGATACTTGTTCTAAACAGTAATTTTGTTTGAACTTTCTATAATCAATGTGTAATCTTAAAGTTTCATCTTTCTTTTAAAAAAAAAAGACTGGTGCTCCCCATGGTGAGACAGTTTTTCTGATGTATTCCTTGTCCAACAATTCTTGTAGTTGAATTTTCAACTATGTCAATTCGGCTAAACTCATCCTATAGGGTGCCTTAGATATAGAGGTTGATCCAGGCAACAGAGCGATAAAGAAATCTATCTCTCTTCTTGGGGGAAGTTCTCGTATTTCGTCTACAAATAAATCTCTAAAATCATGTAAGACGGTAATATCTTCTAGGTTGGGTTTACTTTATTTTTCCAACAGATTTGTCACTTCAATAGCATAAATCTGACAACCTTTATTCATGCACTTCTTAAACTGCAATATTGAAATTTACCTAACTAAGATTGGTTTTCTGATGCCTTGTACTGTCCTAACTATGTTGTTTTTGTCTCTGTAAGTAAGGGATTTTTCATGACAATCCAAAATTTCTTTATGCTTCTCTAACCAGTCCTTTCCAATAATTATATTGTTTGACCCTAATGATAGAATATTCAGATTTAACTTTGTATTTTGACCATCTAAACTAAGTTCACAATCATAAATGAAATCTATTACTTTCCTTTCTGTCCTTGTTGCTAGTTGTACTAACCAGGATTTAGTATTCTTTACTTTCTTAAGTTTGTTTGAATCAACTACACCAGGAGTAGCATAACTCAGAGTAGCTCATGGATCAATTAAAATAGAAATACGATTGCTATTAATTTTACCTTCAACTTCCACTGTAGTGGATTGGTAATCATCTTGTCGACCATCCAAAACTGCATTGATCATGTGTAAGCTTCAGCCCACATCTCCTACTGTAGAGGCCTCTTGTAGATTATGAACTGTGGTCCTTGCTGCTGAAGTTAAACGTGGGAAGTTCATTCTTAACTAAGTTTCTCCACATTCCCAACATTTTAATGGATCCCTGGGGTTGTCTCAAAAATTCTTAGTTCCTATAGTAACTGGTCTCTCTCCCCCTTTGGTGTTCTAATTATTGGACTGAAAGTCTTTCCTTGGGAAATTCTTTGTCGCATTCCGGAAGGGGCTAGCTGGAAGCCCTTCTTCCACTGATTCATTATGTCTTGTTTCTTATATTTCCAAGCCTTGGGAAGTTTATACCGTTGTTTGTACTGGTCATAGCACATCTGGGCATTTTTAAAAAATTCACTCAAGGCTTTGGGGTTGTCGAATTCAATTTTGTTTTTATAGGACTGTGGCAAGAATATTAGGAACCACTAGATTTTTACTTTGTCTTCCCTAATATAAGGCACGCATCTTAATAAGTCAAGAAATTTGTTTATCAGGTCATCCATGGTCATTTGGACGAGTCTTAGCTCATAAAATTATTCAGTATTTCTCTCATAATAAATTTTTGATAAATACTGTTTCTTAAATTATTTCTTGAAATCCGACCATTCCATCTATTTTTACTTTAATCCCTTGGCCATCTTCAAGTCTTTCCACCATATACTCACCTTTCCTTTTAGGTTATAAATGGCCATACTAACTTTCATGTTGTTGGAATAATTGTAAATATGGAAATACATTTTTATATCCAGTAACCATCCGTCGGCCTCCTCCCCTGTCCTGGATTCTATGTCAAAGGTAGATGGTTTGATTTTCTTAAATTCACCCTCTAGGTGGTCCACCTATTTCCTCTTCCTTCCTGCGGCTATTTTATTTTCTATTGTTGGTGTGCCTTCAAAAGAACTGTTCTTGTTTTCTACATCAAGACCAGAATTTTTGGAGGCTCTTTTATTGACCTTTTCTTCATTGTCTTTGTCTTTTGGGCTCTTCTTTGTTACTATTATACATATAAGTACTTCATTCAATCCCTATTGATATTCATGTGCCTTTTTTAGTTTCTCATTTTCTACCTTGAAAGCTTGTAGTTCCATGATAAGGTTCCTCATGGTTTCCAGAACCTAGGTGGCTGAAATTCCTTCACTGTTCTGCCCAGGCTCTCCAGGAGGTCCTTGATCGACATTCTCCTCAAGTTTGGTTTCCTCTTCATTCTATGTTGCCATTATCACAACAAAACAAAAAAATTATTTTTGTAATAGTAAGTGTTTTTGTTAGTTTTCATTAAACAAAAATAGCCTGTACTAAACGAAAAATTTGGCCCTGCTTTGAGGTCCTAGTGTTGTAACCTTTTCTCTGATACCATATGTAATGTACCCCAAATATACCAAAAACAAATTTTCTAAGTGCATTAAAACTGCTTTACTCTATTATAATTGATTGGCTTAAGACTATAATCATCACTATCAGAATACGACATATGATTAATCGTAGTTACAAGCGACTAAAACAAGGTGTTTAACTTTTCCATGGAGTCGTACCTCTTACAATAATTCAGTACATGTGATAACACTTGTCATAATGGGTTAAGGTTTAAACTATCCATGGAAACTAAAATCTGGTTGTTTCCACAAGTCTATAGTAACTCTATTCTAACATGGTTTCTACCTTTAAATAAGTCTTAGTACTCTCCACTTCATATTCAATGAAGGAGTACTTCCAACTTACCAAAAACAATCCCTTATAATAAATTTTTCTTTTCTTATTTATATCATTATACCCCATGTATTGATACTTGTTTAGGAATGTTGTTGGATATACAATCCTTACCATAGACATTTGTATATAGTACCTATATCTATAGTCATACAAGGCAATGCATTTTCTTGATTTTATATATGTGAGTTATCATATACCTTACCTGAAGTGTTTAACATTATTCTCATATGTATATATACGTGTCTACTTGCAACAAGTTATACCCTTATTGTATGAAAATTTTAAATGTTACATGTAGTGGGCGTTCTTATCGGTTTTTCGCTAAGACTTTAACAGAGTAATTAAATGGACTTAGCATTACACCAACTGTATAACGATAGGGTTGATAGAATAATGATGCTTAGTGTTGAGGGTTGGAATCCCATCAGGTATGACAGTTCATAACCCTAATACTTATTTTCCAGCATGAAACTTCTCGACCTATTGACAAGGATTAGAACTAACAATTTTATAGGATCGGTTGAATGTGCAGTTAAGACGTGTCCGTAAATAACATTAAATTCTCTGGGTAAAAGTTATGAGGATTCTGCACTATACTAGTTCTAGGATTCTTGTGACCAATGTGGATATGCCAAGTGCATTTATTCACATGGCCAACATACTCAACACATCCCCTCGTGATTACTCTACAATAAGAAAATTCCCTGGGTAAATAATGTCTCTTTTCCTTTGGCTCTTATGCATTTTTTAAAACCACACATTGTTAAACTCTGCAAGGCTTCTCTGTGTGTGAAAAAAAAACTGATGACAAGGATGGGTTCCTTCTCTACATAAGGCAAGACGACGAACTCACGACCGTCTGGTTTCCTCCTCTACCAATTAAGTCCACAACAAAACTATCACTTATCTATAATAGATATGGAAGGTTCAATCATATTTATGATTGTCTCTGTAACTATTTTCCTTACAGTTTTTTGGTTGAGGTCCTTCCTTTCACCACCTTAACTCTCGGAATGTAAATCCATCCACGCTCTGTGTAAAATAAGTATATCTAACCTGTGTAAATTTACGACCCTATCTCTCCCATGAGTGAAACCACCCGCTACTCATGGATTTCATTGGTATTTGTATGCAGTTTTACACCGAAAGTTTAGTTTCTTGATTTAGGGATAGTCCCGTAACAATTTTAGGGTTTTGTCGGGAAGAAGTGACCCTCTTTCTTCTCCTTAATTTTTTTTCTTGTATTTTTTTTTATGTCACTCTTAGTATATGTATCACCGAAAAATCCCATTTTTAAGAATTGCTCAAGTTTTTCTATGGTGACTCTTAAATTCACTTATTCTTGCGTTCTTATTTAGGTTATTCATGGCATGCCTCTCGCCAAGAACCCCTTGGTTTAAATCTTTCTTTGGTTCCTACAGTCATTCCAAATTTTTCTCATGGTATTCACTGTGGGCATAGGTCACATATTTAAGATTCTTGTTTTGATTAAGTGATGAGTCCTCGAACTATCAACTCTTGAAAAAGTTACACATCTGAGACTCACTGTGAATTACTTCACCCTCGAATTAAAAGTTGTAAAGACGTAACCATTTCCTGTGGGTTCAACAATTTTTTCTTGCTACTGTGTAGAGTTTAGTAACTAGTTCATTATTCTATATCTATTCATATTTCTCATACTTGGACAAGAATTGTTACAGTCATAAGACTTCCACTCTGTGAAAATGTTCAAGATTTTAACTTATCAAAAAAAGCATTTACCCTAAGCTCTCTCTTCTGAAATTCGGTCTTTAAATTTGTCCAATTGTACTTCTTTAGCGTAAAGTAAAATAGTAAAAGATGTACCCAATATGGGCACTGAACGCCTCTATGGAAAATTCCCTATACCGTGTGAATTTTATCATTCTGAATATGCAATGTATTGACTGTTTAACAATGTTTATTTCTTATTTGTATTCTCGAGCATTTGATTGATTCTTTGGGATACAAAACTAATGATGGGACCCATGTTTACTTGCAAGGGTACCCATCAAACATGTATGGGTACACTCCTCCCCTTGCGAGGGTACCCATCAAACATTTATGGGTTCATGTATTGAATCTTCAATGTTTATTCCCGTTGATTTCTCTTAACATTGTTTTACTAAATCATGATTTTTCTCCCTTGCGGGGATTAAATCGTTCCAAGGAAAAATGGATCCATGAGATTGCCTTACTCGAAAGGTATTTGAGTTCCAACTCTTGGTGTTAAATCTAAATTCCCAGGTTCTGTTTATAGTGGTACAGGGTTCCACCCTAGGGTACTCCATGGTGATAGTTTTAGTCTAGGGTTCCAAGGATAAACTAGTTACATGTGTTTAGATTTTTGAATGGAATAAAAATATATAAAGAGAACTCCTAGATTGAATACGATCCCATAATTATTCAGTTATGATAGCATGTGTTATGTATAAGGTTGAAACTATGTTAAGTGTTGAACAAACTCTATAACAAGTAGCATGTATTGTATACAACTGAAATATTTCTTATGGGTTTGATGTAATGTAAAAGGGACTGTAATTTTGTATGCCTTTGATATAGTCTGATCAATGGAAGTTTACTTACAATCTCAAGTGATTCAAGAATTGATAAAAAAAAATTGTGTTATGTGTATTTATATGTTTGTGTAGTTCTGTGTATCTGTTCATGCCACGATATATATTTTTAATCATTTCCAGAACTTCATTTAACATTGTAAGGACCAAGTTTTCCATAAGAGAATACATATATGTATATGTATCTACATACCTGGTAAAGGTTATGAATTAACAAAGAAATACTTCTATTTTATTGAGCTTGAATGCATATCCCTCTATATATATTTACATAACTCAACTTCATTACAGCTAAAATTCACAATAGCTTTCTTAGCTTTACTCAATGAATAAAATCAAACTGTAAGGACTTATTCTAAAATCCATTTCATTCTACCAGCTATTACTCAACAAAATAGTCAACTAGGAAATAAATAGGTCTACGTATCTGAACAAAGTGTTGAGACAACAAATGGAACAACCAACTTCCACCCAACCATAGAACAGAACAACCAAACTGCTTGCTTTGTTCACCCCCTAGCCTAACCATGAGTCCATAAGGGTGAATTCCAATGATCTTCTTTCGCTATAGTCCTCTTTCATATCACAAATCCCCTTTCCTCACACTCGAAAAAGTGTTTATAACAACAAGTGATCTCCTTTCTCCAGCATACTAAGTAACGTCCTACCTCCTCCCATATGTTGTATATCATCAGCATCTTGTGCCTAGGTATTTTTGCCTCTTTGGGAATTTTGATAGCTTTACAAATAATTGATTTTCAGCTGCTGCTAGTGACCAAATTACTCATTTTCCACTTGCAAAATTCATCCCCGAGGTAGTTCAAGTCTATTCCCCACTCATGGAATCATGGTCAACTGATTTCAACCTGGTTGTTCCATTTGTCCTTCAACAATTATATTAAAAATATTTGTCTTTTACATGTGTCATAGTCAAAGAGTTGGTTGGGAAAATAAAATTATTTTCCCAGCAATCACAACAATTAATTACAAATAATCAAATTCCAAATTTGGAATTTCCATAAATGGGAATAATTTGCCAAAAACGGAAATAAATTCCTAAGTGCATACAGACTTTAATAATTAATTATTTTTGGGGATATTATAGGATGGTAAATATTCTAAAGTCTGAGTGCATAGTAATATACAAAAAGAACTAGAATTGGAGGTTAAAAATATAACAATCCAAAAATCGGTTCGAACCTTACGACTTTTGAATCAACTGTTGATTAAACAAATTACCCTCTCGTTTCTAGTGCACAATGGTCAATATGGGAAAGGCCTTTCATAAACGTTTTAAAACTCATAACTTGAATAAAAAAAAGGATGATTTTGAAGTGGCCATGGGACGATCCTTCCTGATAGAGCTGGTTTACAACCACAGGGTACAATCAAGTGGCATTCAAACGAATAAAATCTTGATTACTTTCATATTTATTTACACAGGGGTAAAACATGAATTTTCCCATAGAGGGATTAATACGACTATTTATTACGGAGAAATAAAACACGACTTTCACACCGAGGATTAATTCTTCCATATATATTTGTTGTATAAAACAGAAAATGTAATTTACGAACAAAGGGTTAACTATTTCCATATATATATATATATATATATATATGTATGTATGTATGTATGTATGTATGTATGTATGTATGTATGTATGTATGTATGTATGTATGTATGTATGTATGTATGTATGTATGTATGTATGTATGTAGAGTGCAATTTACGAAATGTCCCATAGAGATTTATTTTTCCACATATTTACACAGAGAGTTAATGAATAGATATATATGTGTAAATGGTAAATACAAAACCTTCCTATGGAGTTTTCAACAAAAAAAAAGTCTGGGTAACACCAACTTGCGTAGAAAGGGTGGGATATTGGACAAATCCGAAAGGCTAAGGTTAACAATATTATGTGGTGAAATAAAAGAAAACGTGAAAGGGAAAACTGAATATTTAACTGTTAAAACAACTTCGGGCCACAGTGGAACCCTAGGGAGAAATCGCATACAAAGGCACAATGGTAATGCAAGGTATAAATAATAGAAACACATTAACCCTCCAGTCCCAAAACCTTAAACATAGTGGAACCCCGGGAGAAAACGCATATGGAGGTGCAATGGTAATGCATTGTAAATCCTCAAATAAAGAAAGAAAACATGGATTATGTTCATGAAATCTATCTTTATTTCTAACTTTCACCAACAAATATTTCATTCACGATATACAAAGAGAAGAAGAAAAAAACTCTTTTACTTACCTTGCGCATAGAAGAACCAGATGGGTGTTCGCCTTCTTCCAATGTTCACCAGGGCTGAGTTTACCAAGTCGTTGACCATATAAATATTAGGGGAAAATGTTAGTTATAGTGAAAAGGGTGAGTTCACATACAACACAGAGGTAAGTTTCGTGAATACAGGACCAAAGGGAAAAAACAATGAACGAGTGTGACCTCGAAGGCGTCACAAAGAGGAGTAAAAGTTGTTGGTACACCCTATGTCGTGCCATGTGAAGTCAAGGAGGTGGTGAGCCCACATTGGGTAGTATTGCCTAAGTGTCAAGTCTATAAGGATGAGACATGCCTCTCCTTTAATGAAACAACCATGAGTAAATTCCTATAGACCCAACCTACCAGCCACTATTAAAACTGATTTAATCCAGTTTATTGTTGAGTCATATTTCCAGTCGAGTAGGGTTAATAACATTCTGTTTATGGTCTATGCTCATTACATTATTCTAAGCAGAATATATCACTATGGTACCAATGTATTAGTCCATATGTTAAATGATAGGTATATCATTGGGAACATTGTTACTGTTATGGTAACTTAAAATGGTCTGTATGTTAAACGATAGGTATATCATTAGGATAAAATCATACGGGTTAAATTATCCATATAATAGGCTATATGATAAATGTCATACATATATTGTTGATAGTGTGGTGTTTTTGGTACCCTTATACTAATCTATATGATCGAACAATGTATGTATTGTTGTGGATAATGTTAGCATTGCGGTGTCCATATAATAATATGTATTTGGAATGAT
>ML794117.1:303272-315626 GCA_009831015.1 Picea engelmannii
TATATATATATATATATATATATATTGATAGGGATAATATTATGGATATATCCATATGATGGTTGTAATTAATGGATTTTCTCTATGTCGAAATCAATGTTGAAGAGTCAAGGAACTTTAATGTCCCATAATAAATAAAAAAATGGGAAATTTGGGGTACATTACATGTTGTTTTTAAAATCTCTTGATATTATAAAGGAACTAGAAGGTCCCATTTTAATAAAGGAATCATTGTTGCTAAAAATTAATTATGTGGAAAAATAATTGGGTGTACTAAGGGTTGCATGGGGAAGGAAATTGTATGACCTCACAATCTGTTCAAAAGAAGAGCTCTGACAATGGTTGGTCAGTTTTGTTAATGAGAATTAAGATCAATCATCCATAGAGAAACAATAGAGGGACACATTGAACATAATTGAGGATCATTTGTTCATAGTTAAGGTAAGGCAATATGTAACCATAGCTTCATTATATGAATATATCCAATAATAGTTGAATAGTGTGTTAAAATAAATTTCTAATCCATCGTAATCTTGAAGATCAAAGAAAAGGTTATGGTAGTTCCACTCTATATGTTCCATATTATTTAAATAATGGAAAAGAATCCAAAAGGAGCATCCTTTGGTTTCATTTTTGTGAGTAAAATGTTTTTCTGAATAATCACCCTTATGTTTTCTTCCATGTTGGTTTGCAAATAATCCAATCTTGTCATTCAAGTATTCTTGTTTGCAAGACATATTTTTAACTACCTCTTTTTGTAATCCATTTTTCCTATACTTAATATATATAGTCCTTGAGAGCCCCATCCCAACTCACTAAGGTGAATGTTTTTTATATTTCACATTTAAATATCAAGAATATCATGTAGTGTAGATTTATTGGATAAATTTTATTTGATATTGAACATTCAATTTATACTTTGTTTTTCAAATCTCATAGAGATATATCTTGGAGGATCATAACTTTTTGGTTTCAAACATGTATTTAAGAATGAAATATAGATAATGAGTTTCCTTTACATCCCTATGATACGACTGTTACTAAATCATTTAAATTATCTGAGAAAAATGACCATTTTTCTATCTTGTGTTGTGTTTCTTTTTCTTTAGATATGTCGTTGTATCTTGGCATGATGTTGGAAGTGATTTAATAATAGAAATAGTTTCTCGTTCTTCATTATTTAAATTTCTATCTTTTTAATCTATGATTTTACTGATCCACTCTGGGGAATTAAGTAAGTGAATGATAAAAAAATATATACATGAGTGACATAATCATCATCTGAGTGAGTAACAGAGGAGAACCACTCTTTAAAAATGAAGAGGGTATCTTTGGATTCCATAAATAATATCTTATGAGGTTATATTTTCTCCTTAATAGGAAAATAGATCAACAAAGATCCAACAATTGTTCATGTTTATTTCACTTTGAAAATGTATTTGAAGTCATTTGAACTGTCATGAATTAAATAGGAAGATCAAGTGTTTGTGATTATCAAGGTATTTGTATGATTTTTTTGATTGGTCATTATTTGGCATTGACACACTTTGGTATTCGATTGTGACAATTAGAGCATGCAACACTTTGGTATTTGATTACAACAATTGGATCATGCACCACTTTGTTTCTTATTTGCAATAATTAGAAGTGTTGTTTCAGACACTTGGCATTTTTTTTTCATTGTGACAAAAAAAAACTGGCACTTGAATCACTTATTTGGATCAATATGTTAAGTATCAAAGAGTTATTCATTATTATAGACACTTTAATTCATACTACACAAGAATCAAACTATTCAAATTAGAAAATATTCACTCAATAATGTGACCATTGATGTACAATTTATGCATAAAAAAGTTGATATTCTCAAATTGCATAATAGGTTGTTAAATGATGAATTTTGACTTATTTAACATCATTATTCTCAAATTGTATTGGCTTGGACCATTCATAGTAGTGGAAGTTCATGAATGGGAAGTTTTTCGATTGGCACAAATAGATGGTGTTCTTCTTCCAAGATGAGTGAATGGAGCATGCCTGAAGCCTTATGTTTTTTTTCCTTGAAGACAGTTCATCCACACTCATGTTAGAGGGAGTGAATAAAGTAGGTAGGTTTAGCTTAGTTTCTATTAATTTTGATTTTTCCAATAAACTAGTGACATGTCCACCAATCATGTCGTCCTAGAGTATAGTTGTCCTTGTAACTTTATCTAGTCCTGGTCATATCATTGTGTTCGGGGAGGCCATGTCAAATATTTTATACATTTAGTAATATTTGTTGTTTTAGTTAATGTCGTGACACTTTTCACATTTCCAGTTAAATGCAGACAACACTTTCATGTCAATGTTTATTCTACGTCTGCAAAAGGCATTAATATTAGAAAGTTTTCTGGTACATTTTTTTTTAACCACTAATTCATTAAACATTTCTCACATTTAATCCCATGTGAAATCTTTGTTGGTAATTGTGCATTTATTTCCCAAACCACTAGTTGGATTTTTTCGTGTCAATTGGTTATTTCTTCTATTAATTACGATAATCTACATGTTTCCTCATTATTTTAAGTATTAATGTTAGTCACATGCCACCTCCTCACTCCTTCCTATAAAAAAATGGTCTCACGTATCTCATTCATTATGTTTTACCTTATAAGTTGGTTGTATACGCATCTCTGCAGTGTATTAAGAATCTTGTGTGTACGCATTTGTGTTCTCTCCGTCCAATTATTCTTGTGTACCAGTGATCATATTTTGTCATGGGTCATGTTACACTTAATCATGGTCTGAGTTAGAAGCTTGCAATTCCATTTGATATTCATGATCCTAGAGTAAAAATTATAAGGGAATTATAGGGCAAGGTTAAGCAGGCACGAATTGCAAAAATCGACTTCTTAGATGGGGACTTGTTTCCCCAAATGTGGGTTGATACTTATATGGATTATTTTTCCCTACCTTCTAGATGATTGGAGCTACAGTGGAAGAAACTATATGTTCCATTTAGAGAGTTGAATCTAATGAACTTGTGGGATTTACCATTTTTTGGTACCCCTGGTAAAATTGCATGATGTACCAAGTTTTTAATAATCCACGTGCATAATGGTTCCCTATGGTTAGAAAAGGAATACCCTATTCAAGTTGATGATATCTACTAGTAGATTGGTATTTCTATGTAGGGGGGGATGTCATGGAATTCTTCCAAGGATCATGGAAACACAACCATAAGAAGGGCGATCTAAAATTATATCAGAGTTTTGGTACTCATCGTGGAGGTCATGAAGTTCTCATAGAGCATATCACCCAGGAACAAGTCCATTTTTCTTGTTACTTGATTTTCGGTAATTCATGAGAAACTATTCCAAAGGTGAATACACATTAGATGTATTGTTTGTTGCTAACTTATGTCTATAAGGGGCATAATTCAATTGGTGTAATTTTTCTATGAATGAAATGCTACAAGATTGTGCAGCTATCAAAGAAAAAGGAGGTTATTTCTTTTTTTGTTATCTCGTATATTTCACCATGTAAAAATAGAATCAACCATAAGGATGAGAGCTAACATTTACTCAAGACACCAAAATTGCTATGTAGCTCGAACCTTGGAATATTAGAACAAATGCTCCAAATATGTTCTTCAATAATGTTTACTTCACAAAGTGGTATAATAACTTGATAGGTTCCACACAATGCATGAGAATTCCATAGGCCCTAATCAACAAGCATACTAGTAAAATTTGATTTGGGATGAATCGGGATCATACTTTTGTTCGGCCACATGCTGTCAATACCAAGGAGTTCCATTCTCTTTCTCTTCCCTACTATTTCGATAAAGAAATTTTGGATAAGGAATTATTTTCTTGGTCAGGCATGAAGATGATTTGAAAGGCCTTTGGGGTGTCCTACTAAATGTGACTGATTACGTATCGGGATGCTCCAATTGGTATACATATTCTTGGTTCCAGTGCAGTAGCAACAAAATGATTGCACACACCTCCTATTTCAGACTCAGAACCTGAAGAGGACACTTTTCTAAAATCAACTCCTATGTTGTCTCTGCTCTCATCGATTTCTCACATTGTTGTTTTTACAAGTATTTTATAGAGGTATTAGAAATTATTTGTGAATTTTTAGTTAAACCAACTAAATACTACACAATCTCACCATCTCAGTATGCTAATCCCCTTGTTGTCATCGATGCAATCCCTCTCACCTCGCTTCCTCCACGGTCATAATTTCGTACACTTGTCAAGTATGCTATCACTATTATCACAATTGTTGATGACCCTATGGTCAGTTTACCTGACACTCATGTTACCTTGATTGATGAAGAACCTATTCCTCAACAACCTACGTCTTTTGTGAATGTTCAACCTATCACTCAATCTTCCCTTGCTTGTACTGACACTATAATGGTCAAGCGTGAATATGTTGGTATTTCCTTTATTATGCATACTGAAAATACATTAGCCTCATACAACACAAATTTTTCATCAATAAAATGTCCCTCATCCTGAGATACCAAAGCCTATGGAAGAGGTAGGTCAATAAATTCCAGAGCCTCTACATGATGATAAATTGTGAAGCAAGAAATGCAGAGAGAAAGAATAGAACAGAAAACAGTATAATAGAATATATGAAGAAGAGTACAAAATGAGTACATGAATAAGTTAATGAAGAAGATGTGAAGAGATTCTATGCAATGGGAAATAGCTGAGCTAAATAGGCTCAAGAAAATCAAGAATAGAAATTAGAGCTAGCCAGGACAGCTGGCAGTCAGCTTGTTGAGGTTAGATTATATTTAACACTACCTCTTAAACTCAACAGTTACAAACATCAGCACTGATTATGCCTAAGTGTTGTCTCTGAAAATCAAAAACAGATTTTCCTAGTGTCTTTGTAAAGATATCAGCAAGATGATCTTGAGAACCACAGAATTGTAGTGCAATATCACCATTATTGACTAGCTCGCGTATGAAATGAAAACGAGTGTCAATGTGTTTGGTTTTATTGTGAAACACATGATTTTTGGATAAATCAATTGTTGAAGTATTGTCACAGAAAATAGGAGTTGGATCCTTTTCTGTATGTGACATATCTTTCAATATTCTTCTCAGCCACACAGCTTGACAAGAAGCCAAGGTAGCAGCTACATACTCTGCATCTACAGAAGATATTGAAACAATTGGTTTCCTCTTTGATGGCCATGAGATTAGGTTCATGCCCAGTTGAAAAACATGTCCAGATGTGCTTTTCCTTTTATCTAGGTTGCCTGCAAAATCACTATCTGTGTAACCATAAAGTTGATTACTATCAGATTTTGTGTACCATAAGCTGAAATTGAGAGTTCCTGCAACATATCTCAAATTTCGTTTTGCCATTTTCCAATGAGAATATTTTGGGGATTCCATGAATATGGAAACAAGGCTGGCTGCATACATAATGTTAGGCCTAGTTGTTGTAAGATACAACAAACTGCCTACTAAAATTTTGTACAGGGTAGAGTGCACTGTAGGGCCTTCATCTTTCTTGCTCAATTTTGTGCCTAGTGGTATGGGGGTTTCTTTTGGATTGCATTCTTCCATGCGAAATCTCTTGAGGATGTCTATTGCATACTTTTTCTGACAGAAAAAAATGCCTTTGGTTGATTGATCAACCTCAATCCCTAAAAAGTATTTCATTATGACAAGATCTGTCATCTCAAACTCAGATTGCATGGCATGTTTAAAATTTGTTAACTCAATATTTCCCATATAGATCATGTCATCAACATATAAACATACAATCAAAATTTTACCATGCTCATCTGTTTTGGTGTAAAGAGTTGGCTGCTTTTGAGTTCTATTGAAACCACTTTTCATCAGATAAGTGTCAATTCTGCTGTACCAAGCTCTTGGAGCTTGCTTTAAGCCATACAAGGATTTCTTCAACCGATAGACTTTGGTTGGGTGCTCTTGGACTTCAAATCCTGGTGGCTAATTGACATAAAATTATTCTTCTAAGAAACCATTCAGGAATGCTGACTTGACATCCATCTGGTATACTTGCCATTTGTGTTGGGCTGCTATGGTCAATAGAGTCCTTACAGTGTCTAATATTGCTACTAGAGCAAAATTTTCACCATAATCAATACCAGGTTGTTGTGAGAATCCTTTGGCAACAAGTCTTGCCTTGTGTTTTTCGATCTGCCCTTTTTCATTGAGTTTAGTTTTGTAAACCCACATGACACCAATACTCTTCTTGTGACTTGGAAAATCAACAAGATCCCATGTCTTGTTCTTTTCAATGGAGTCAATCTCTTGGTTCATGGCTTGAACTCAATGTGGCTCCATAGTTTCTTCCTTAAAGGATGTAGGTTGACATGACATTAAAGCAAAAAGGTTGTGTTGTTCAAAGTCATCCAATTGCTGATGGATTTCTCTCAAACTTCGAGCTCTCTGATTTTGTGGTTCAGAGAATGATTCTCTACTGGAAGTTGAGTTATCCTGAGAATTTTCAGGTTGCCTTTGTACCTATAATCTTGGAAGAATAGTTTGAGGTACTTATTGTTCTGAATTTTCTGCATTTTTAGAACTTGGCAGCAATGGATTTTGACTGTCCATCTATTGATTTTATAAATCATTCCATAATTGATTTTCTAGAAATTTTACATCTCTGTTGAGAATTAGTTTCTTGGAGATTGGATTGTAAAGCTTGTAAGCTTTAGATGTTTCACTATATCCAGTGAAAATACATTTCTCACTTTTGTCATCCAATTTCTTCCTTAATTCAGAAGGTATGTGAGCATATGCTATGCATCCGAATGTCCTTAGATGTGCTAAATTGAGCTTTGTCCCAATCCATGCTTCTTGAGGAACTTTCATCTTTAGACTGGTGGTTGGAGATATACTCAGGAGATAAACTGAGCATGCTACTGCTTCAGCCCAAAACCTATTTGACAAAATTTTCTCTTTAAGAAGTGTTCTTGTCATATTCATTATTGTTTGATTTTTCCTTTCAGCCACTCCATTATGTTGTGGAGTATATTTGGCTATTGTTTGCATGATAATGCCTTGTGATTTGTAGAAATTTGAAAATTATCTGGATTTGTATTGTCCTCCTCCATCTGACCTGAGTGCTTTGATATATTTGCCACTCTATTTTTCATCTTTTGCCTTGAATTCTTTGAGTTTTGCAAAAGTTTCAGACTTGTATCTCAGAAAATAGATCCATATTTTTCTGCTGAAATCATCAATAAACGTTAGAAAGTAAAAGATACCACCTATTGACTCTGTTTGCATTGGTCCACATAGGTCAGTGTGAACAAGTTCAAGATGTTGTTTGGCTTGATTTGATGACTGTGGAAAACTAGTTCTCTTATATTTTCCAGGTATGCAAGACTCACATGGGGGAATTTGCTCTTTAAATATAGGAAAACCTTTGACCATGGAGTTATTTTGAAGAAGACTTAGACTCTTAAATGGTATATGTCCAAATCTTGTATGCCAAACCATTGTTTCATTTAGGGTTGACGCACTTTCTTCATATGGTTGACTCATATTTGTGGTTCTGAGGGTAAGGGGAAACATCCTATTTGGAGTCATATGAATTTCAGAAATTAATTTTCTGCTTGGGATTTTGTCATATATCTTGCAAGATGCTCCCTCAAAAAGTACTTTATAGCCATGTTCAATGAGTTGTCCTACACTTAGAAAATTATGTTTTAGATCTGGAACATGATAGACATTGTTTATGTCTTTCTTGACATTTTGTTTAGTAAGAATAGGAACAGTTCACTTTCCTTGAACTTTGACTAAATAATCGTTTCCAAGTGTAATATCAGATGAGATTGAAGAATCAATGCATGAAAGTAATTATTTGTTACCTATCATGTGATTGTTGCATACACTATCTAGCAACCAGAGATCTTTAGGTTGTTGTTCAGTCTTGTGGCACGAAAGAAATACCTCTTGAGTTTTCTCCCATGTGATTTGACACATGTACTCTTCCTGAGAGTTGATCTGCTTGCTTCCTCCTACATTCAGATTCATAGTGCCCATACTTATTGCATTAATAGCATTGTATGCTTGATTTCTCATCTGATCTTCTCCCTCTGCCTCTTTGAGGCTGGAAATTCTGATGTTGATTTTGTTATTGTTGTCTTTGACCTTGGAAATTTTGGTTCGGATACTATTGTCTATTACCTCCACTAGAGTGAGGTTTACTGTGATTTCTCCCTCTTCCTTAGTGACCTCTGCTTATTCCTCTACCTCTCCCTTTGCTGAAGGAGAATTGAGTTTTGAAAGAATTGGAAATTGACTCATCTATGAGATGTAGTCTGGTCTCATGTGTCACCAGAGAACCAATTAATTCATCTATGGAAAAACTGGACAGATCCTTGGATTCAAGGATTGTTGTTACAACCATTTCGAATTTCTTTGGTAAAATTCTAATGATTTTCTCAACAATGCGTTGATAAGTGATAGTTTCACCAGTGAATATGACTTGGTTCACGATGCCCATGTCTCTGGTCATGAACTGATCCACATTTTCAAACTCTGTCATCCTTAGAGTCTTGAATTGCATCCTCAAGGTCTGCAGTTTAACTATTTTGACCCTGTCATTTGCTTGGTAGGAAGATTTAAAGATGTCCCAGGCCTGTTTTGAAGTACCAGCGCCTGTGATTTTTAAAAAAATCGTGTCATCCACAGAATTTTGAATCCAAAACCTAGCTTTATTTTCTTTGTTTCTTTGTGTTGCCTGAGCAATTTTGTCTTGATTAGTAATGGTAGACAGGTCTGTTGGGTCTGGTTCAACGTATCCATGATCCACTGGATCCTAGCACTCTTGTGCTTGCAAGAAGGACTTCATCCGAATAGACTAGAACTCATAGTTCTTTCCAAGAAGAATAGGACCCTGAGTTGGTCCTAAATTGCTAGACGACGCTATATATATATATATATATTTAAAGAATTTAAACAAAACAGAAAAAAAAATCTTACTTACCTGTCTTTTGCGTATAATTTGCAGTGACTTCAGAACTCTGCGTTCAAGATTTCGCGAGTTTTTGGTTTCGCGATTCTGACGTCGGGACTTCCTTATACAAGTCCTCCAATCTCTTGTCTCCCCAACCTTCAATTGCCGAAACGTCGATTTGTCGATGGCCGAAGAGAGCTTATTGGCCTTGAATTTGGCCTTAGTCACTGTGCAATGTGACCACGCGCCTTGATGTGAAAGCACTATGAGATTTTCCGGTTCTATGTCTTTCAAATTGTCGAAATGTGAAATATTCCTTTAGAAAATTCAACGGTCCAGATCTTCCTGTGATATGATGGTCTAGATCCTATCGAGATTTCACGATTCGTTATTTCGCGAGAATAGAACTCTTGTCCCAGAGTTTTCAAAACCGCGAACTCCGAAATGTCGATTTGTTGAAATGGCGTTAACTTCAGTTATCTCCTTGGACTATACCTCTAGTCCACATGACCTCTCCTGATATGATAGTAGTCGCTTTCAGGGTTTCGCGACTCAAGCGTGCAACCACTTGGTCTCTCGACTCCCGAAAAGCCGATTCCTGAAATTCTGATGGCGTTTTCCTTTCGGGACTTTCCCCAAAGGCCTAGATTGTTGCCACACATCCCCTTACGATGGACGTTCCTCGTCATTTCACGATTTCATGACTTGCGACTCCAAATCCTCTGACAACTTCAAACCCCAGTAGCCGAAATGGCGACGGTTTCCTTGATGTCCACCACATGTCTGAATGAATATACGACTATGATCTTTTCAAAATTTCGAGACTTTCCTCGTGGAGTGTCATGACCTTTATTCAACAAGACCTCTGATATCTCGAACTCCAAAATGCCGAAATGATGGCACTTGGATCTGCTACCACATGTCCTCTGATATGGATGGCTCACAATCTTTTCGAGATTTCGCGATACGTGATGTCAGGATTTCACGTATCAGGGTTTTGGAGAGCAGTCTCCTTTGCTCGTCCAACTCCCGATCCCTAATTTTGCGATAGGATAATATTGACGGCTCATGATCTATATCGATCCAACGGTCCAGAATGAATCGTGATTTCACAATTCATGAATTATCACAACAATCTTATGACCTTTACACCTTCCAAGTTGGTGAAATGTCGAGATCCCGCACGTGTCTCTTGATGGACGGTCCAGATGATGTCAGGATTTCACGACTTCAAAAGTCAAAATTTCTCCAGTGCACTTTAGAGGAATAAACCTCGTGCACTTTCTCACTGATCCAATGGCTGTCGGGTCTCTGCGCAAGATCTAAGGACTGAAATTCTTTTTCCTTTTCTGCGCTCTCCTCGTCCCTTCTGAACTAGATTTCTGCCTCGGATCTGTTCGTAGGAAAAATCTTACAGCCGCGATGGTTTTTCTTTGAACCTGAGACACATTCTTTACTACCTTTGCAAGGATTTTCTTCTGCGGAAGAAAAATTTGTGAATCTTTCAAATATTTGAAATAATTTCGTGAGTTCTTTGTTCTCTATTGCAATCTTTGATAGATTTGAGTGATTTCCTATAAATCTTTAAACGATGATACCTTCTTCAACAATATTTCACAAATTTGAGCGAATTCCTTGAAATCTTCAACGTTTCTGCCTTCTGAATCTCTTTTTCGTGAATTCTTTGATGATTCTTGAAAATTACAAGAATATTTAAAGTTTCTTCTTCTTCACTCTCTTCTTCCTTGATCTTTCGAGCATTGTATGCTCTGCTTCGGCGCGTGAGCTTCTTACGCTGATCTTTTGAGCGTATGAGCGGACAACTTCCTCATGGAAGTTTCCTGTGAGGATCTTTTGAGAATATAATGGACATCTCTCCAAGCCTTGTGAAAAGTCTGTGTCAAATGCTCTCAAGATCTGTGAAATCTCTACGTTGTTTGAGGATCGTGTTTCTCTCTAGCCTGTCTGAAGAGGCTTACTACTATAGCTCTGATACCATGATAAACTGTGAAGAAAGAAATGCAGAGAGAAAGAATAGAACAGAAAATAGTATATTAGAATATATGAATAAGAGTACAAAATGAGTACATGAAGAAGTTAATGAAGAAGATGTGAAGAGATGCTATGAAATGGGAAATAGCTAAGCTAAATAGGCTCAAGAAAATCAAGAATAGAAAGTACATCTAGTCAGGACAACTGGCAGTGTACAGTCAACCTATTGAGGTTACATTATATTTAACACATGATTCCATGGAAATTCTAGAATAAGCCACCTCTACTTGTACTATAAGTTCCATTTGTGAGAATTTTGAACCTCTAATGTAGGACCCTCAACAATGTCGCTATATCTTACAACTTTGTTTGGAGTGAGCATGTGTTTTTTCTTTGATATCCCCTACTTTTCAATAAATAATTGCACAATATTTCCAGGCTAGTTCCCCTGGTCCTGAAGGTGACGCCACCTGTATTCAGTCTGAAAGATACATTGAAATTGGCCAGCCCCTTACTTTGAAGTTTCTCATTGATCATTTTCAATCAGTAGTGATGATTTTGTGACTTAGTCAACCCCTCAATTGTTAACTGTTATACAAGATTCTACTACCAAAGTAGAGAAATGAATCATTTGTGCAAATCAAGCCAATGAAGAGTTAAGAAGACATACCCAACAATTGTGCCAAGAGATAGTGGAAGTATTAGCTGACTGTGATCAAGAAAATGAATTCCACATGCATGTTGAATCAGAGATTGGTGTCATATCCTGGAGACTTCTTAAAACTTCTCCCACATTCTGATAGTCTGCTCCTCAACTACCTGATGAAGTTGTTATTCTAGTACCAATGCAACGCATTGAATTTATTGTCAAAGAATGGTCACACTTATCTGAGAAGAGAGAGACCCTAAAAAAACATATGGATGGCATTCATCTTAAAGAACAAGAACAACCCAAAAACATGTGATAAAAAGTTATGAAATTACTTTTTGAAGGGAATGTTGTTCATTCCTCCCTCCACCAAAATAATGGTGTGTGAAGTAAAATTTTCACTATGGTGAATGATTGGGTTGGATTACTTTAGAAACTGAATAATAGAATTAAAGAATAGAGAACCTGGAACTAGAAGATAAATGCGAAGAACGGGAAATGATAGATCCAACTACATAGAAGGACAAATTCACTAAAATTCAGGAATCTGACAACCGCCTTGATTAATTGTTTTATGCCACTCAGAATGCAAAGAAGGAACTCCATAAGTTCAAACCTATTTGTAACATCCCGCTCTGACGCACTTACCAAACTTATTATTTGAGGACACTTGCTCGCAAGTGATCTGGAATTATATGATGATAAAGCTTTTCTTTCATTATGATGCATAGAGTTATATGACAGGATGTTTTTACTACCTTGGT
>ML794117.1:358908-392777 GCA_009831015.1 Picea engelmannii
AGCATGAAAGGGTGTACAATATTCATGGGGTATAAACATGGCTGAAAATAAATACCTATGAAACAAGAAAATAATCAAGTTCCACAACCAACATGAAGTGGTCCCAATCACATACATTTACATGTTAAGTAATAATTTAAATAGAAAAGGACTTGGTCTTGTTTATCATCTTGGTTAGAAAAAAAAACGTTTCCCATAAATTCTTGTACCCATAAACATATTTATTTCTCAATTATCTTCAAAACCAGAGAGATGCAGATGCTCTCCCTCTTTAGATATTGGTCACCATAACCATTCCTCTACATCATATCTTCTTAAAAAATAGCTCCCTGACTCAAATCACTATCTGCCCTTCTCAATACTTGTGGTTTTCCCTTCATTTCCTTCCTTCTTTAGCAAGATTTTGTGGCTCAAATACCCCAATTCGTAGGTCAGACCAGAATGGTCTAGATGGGTACTTTTCTTTCCATGCTTATGAGGGAAGGCAATTCTAGTAAAACACACATTCTTGTTCACAAATGTGGGAAGTTAATATTTCAACTACGAGCTTCCTCCATTAACCACAATTTCTAGAAAATAGATAATCTAGAATTTTCTTGAATTTTAAATTAGCAAGGGAAATTTCCTCATTGTTTCTCGCTCATGGAATCATGACCTATATAGGATATCCCTCATATCATTTGTACAACATTTTTATTTTTACATTAGTAGCATAAGTATTTACACTAGGCTTTTAGCAAAATATAGTTACATTTACAAGATGGGGGAAACAGGGGTATGACACCCTCACCCAACAAAAGGTGACTACTCAAGAAGAGTGGTGGATATTGCAATGTTCATGGAATCTACACTAGGATATGGTGATACCTCAACAGGGTTGGTGCAAGTGTAGTGTCAACCGCAAATATTACAATGTAGTTGCAAGATATGGTGAAGACAAAAGTGGTTCCCGAGCACGTATGGTGTATTACATGTCATTCAAAATATCACCATAGGGATTAATGTCCTACATTAGGAAATTACTTGATGATATGTGAGCCGAATCCATTTCCAAATGGGCCTCAAACCTAGTCATGTGAGGTTTGAAGAAAGAGGGGAGATATACCTCCCCACTTCCCAACACTTCATAAGTACCAAAAGACTATCCATACTCCATGTTGAGAGTTTTGGAGATCCATGGGGCACAATGTGAACAAATTTTGATCATTTCAGTTGATGAAGGACCACAATCATGATGCATTTTAGGTTTAGTAAGAGTATAAAGGTGGTGATAGCGGAGTTGTCTAAAGAGGTTCATATAAAGGATGTCTAAGAGGTGGATATGAATGAGGCGAAGGATGAGGATATGATAGAGGTGGAGGAAGACCAAAAAAATATTTAAATTATGGAGAGGTGAGTCATGTTTCAATATTTTGTACCAAACCATGTGCTCTTTGTGGGTATTTCTATAGCATAGAGCATGCCATTGAAAATTCCCCTCACTTTTTTAAGAACTGGGAAGACATGAAGGCACGTTGCAAGATGGTAACTACAAAGATGCATGAGAATCAAATAAATCATGATTAATCTTATGTATCAGTGATAAACCAAGGAGGAGTTAAAAGGGGAATGGATCTAGAGCATGGATAGATCTTTGGCTAAAAAGTAGAAGGGAAAATCAAAAAGGTAGTAGAATCCCCTCCTAAATTTGTCATTGTGCAACAAAAGAAATTTCTATGCAAGTCATAGAAGGCTCTCAAGGAGGAGAAAGCATGAGAAGAACTATATCCCACAATGCAAAGGTCTCTAGAGAAACTCTAGGTGTGAGAGGAAGGAAAATGTGTGACACAACAATCATTATAGGAGGTTTGAGTTGATGAATACTTGCAATGCACCAAACTGAAGTCTTTCAAGAAATCTTGTGGGAACAAAGAGATATAGCACCCTTCACAAAAGTCATGGAATAATCCCATAAGTAGGAATAGTTGTGACAGATCGAGAAAAAAGTAATAGAGTAACATATGCACGAAGAGTTGCAGTCCAGATAAGAAAAGAAACATTGTGAAACACTAGTCATGAAGAGATATAAAAAGATCAAGTAACTAACTTATTGTGCTATTGTTTGAAGTTGTTAAGTGATCATGGTGTTGGAAGGAAGTTGACTCACATGTTAACAATATGCATGGGGGAATAAGGAACCATTGTAGCTATATACACCCCATTACCTAAAAGATATGTGTGTCAAGTCACCAAACATAAGCATACAGGAAGAGAGTTCAAGATGAAAAATGAACTCAAAATTTATGAGATGGATGGCCTCATGTTTGATCTAGGATATGATGTGAACATTATTCCATAGAAATCATGGGATTGGATGGGTAGGCCTAACTTGGTGTTTTCCCCAGTTCAACCTAGGATAAGTAATTATTACAAAATATATCTTATAGATCGTTTGGAATAGATTGAAGTGAACATTGAAGGGGTGAATACTAAGGCGGATTTTGAGATGATTGAGATAATGGAAAACTTATATCCTTACTCTACACTACATGGTATTGACTCGGCCTTTGACAATAATGCAGTGTTGAATTTGAATAAAAGGAATATGTCTTTTGAGATGGATACCATGAACATGATTGTGCCATTAGATCCAAGTGAAGATGACATATACAATGAGACTATGAATGAGGATGCACGGAGATCCATTATTGAAACAATCTATCAAATCATAGGGTTAAAATAGGATTAAATCAATCCCACAATATATGGGGAGTTGATAAGGAGAAGTGTGAGATCATATGATAATTATTCAGAAGCTGATGTTATGCAAAGATGGAAGAATAAGTTATATGAAGTCTCTACTATAAGGTGTGTGTGGATCAACAACACAGTGCATGAAGTTGGATTTGGTCCTTATACTCCATATGTATTTGACAGAATGGACTTGGTGGAAACATTCCTTTCCCAAATGTAGCAAGTTCCCTTCACCCACAAGATACAATAAATCGACACATTGATCGAAGGAAAAACCACTCATTGTTGGGCATTGCATTGAGAACATCTACACAAATGGGTAGAAGTAGTGAAATGAATTAAGAAAAGGTTTAGAACATGGGTCAATATCCAAAGGTATATGTGTTCCTTTGAGAGGTGTTGTCTAGAAAAGTAGAGTCTAAAGGCATAAATAACCCATCCAAAAAACAAGCACGATGTGTCGGTACACAGTTTCATCTTTCATATCCCTTCAACTATTAACGTGTTAGAGGATGGTTTACGTAGTCCTAGGGTTGAACGCAATTCAGGATTGGGAGGATAGAATATTCCCTTGGTACCAAACATGACTACTAATTATCCTCCATGGTGACGACCGCGAAACTGGATCCACATAAAGAAGTGTCGTGGCCCACCAAGGGCCAACACACGAGGTTAACAACTTGTGTGTAGATGTAGGGGTGCATAATAAACATGTGAAACACCCCCAAAGAATAAAGACTTATTACATGTATAGAGTAGTCCATATCATATTAAATAAATGGAGGAATCCATACCTCACCATAATAAAAGTAGAAGTGACAGTTTGTACCCAACAACGATTTTTCATGTTTTGGGAATGATATAGGGATAGATGACACACTCACATTTGGATATTTTTCACATTTGAAAATGAATTTCAATTTAAATAGTATATTGATATAAAAGGATAGAAATAATACTACATAGTTTCACCAACAAGGTTAGGCCGACTACGACAACAGAAAACTATGTCGTTACCAAACAACTAACATTGAGGAAATGATAGTAAGAGGGAACAATTATGGTAATACATCCCCTATGACACATGATAATTATACCAGGTCACGTCAATAATAAATGGCCTTTACTACAACTTGAAAAACAGTACCATCATGGAAGTACCACCCAACATCCATTAAAACATCCATAATTAGGTTGCCTTGTTACTATATCTACCCAAGTCTAGTTCCAAATAGATGCAGAGCCACGAAAAAAAAAAAAAACTAGTAAAGAACAGATGTAGTCTAGACGAGTCCCACATTGTATTCACATACCTTTTCCAAGAAGCTCGACGAGACACAGGAACTTGGTGGTAGCAGCTAGCGTTGGCCTCTTCTAGTATGTTGCAGGCATGTAACAAAGCAAAGGTCATTGTGGATAAAGAAATGCTAGAACCAACATTACCTACTAATATAAATTTGACATTCTCTTACCTTGGGAAGGTTCAAACCATTCATTTCATCGACTATAATGTTTGTGACCCATTCCAATTCCTCGATCTATTTTTCCCTAACTATGAACAGGAAATCGTGAGTGAGAATGGGTAGACACAAGTACTTACACAAGAATGGGACAAACCCCTTTGGCATGATAGCATCCTAACATTGGTCGACTACCCTCACTTTGGCCGCATTGTGTCCACCATGGAATACATTTTATTTTTACTCACTCGATAGTATGATGACTAACTCTGGTTTCATAACAAATACCCAATCAATACAAAGACAATGAAATAGGTTTCACATCTTTCAATACACATGGAGGAACCAAAGAAAGAATCCAAAGTGGAGGATGCAACACAAGATGACAGTTATAGAAATTATTCTGTGTGGAGAGGGACCCTTGACATAGTGATTGCAGAAATCAATGATCACTTAGTACATTTTTATATACTCAATTTCTTGCATGCAAGCTACTATAGAAATTATGAAAAGATGAATTCTCACTCAAGTTTTTCGTGGCCACAATTTTCTATGTGGGAGGCATCCAGATGGCCTCGATGTGTTACATACTCAATGATTTCATGGAAGACTACTTAGAGGCCAAAAACCTTGGTAAATACTTCCACTATAATTGGATCATTATGCTTATTTATATTATTATACGAAGGCCTCCTCTGAGCCATGAGAAATATGTAGAGGGTGCACTGGCTTTCGCTACACCCATATTCCTTCCATTGTTCTTCAATAAGAACCGCAACATATGGGATGAAAATAACAGAGCCTTTCATAAATGGTATAGTCAAGTAATCTGGGTTGTGGATTCACAATTGCGTAATGTCATGATCAGGTATGAACACTTTATTGAATTTGAAAGCAATTGTCATAGAGCATATATATATTCCACTGATTACCAAGGAGCCTCAATGGCTATGTTCTTTTAATTCATTATGGAAGAATATATTCAACAAGGTGTTGTGGAATGGCCCAAGCACCTGAATCCAAACCCTAAGGATGAACATGACACATTTGAGACATGCACCAAATAGAATCAGGATAGAAGGTGTATTGATCCCGATGGATGCTGGTAGCCTCCCACCTATTCCAACTGGTTCATTTTGGCAGTTTTTTTCCCTAGTTTTCGGGTCCCTCACTTGCGGGACCGTTTTGAGGCCCTAAACAACATTTTTAGGGCTTGCCACAGTCCAAAACGATAGCATCAAAATGTGTAGTCCTTGAATAGAAATTTCCAAAGGGCTATCGTGCACCTAAAATGAAGATCATATGCAAAATTTATGACCCTAAGAAGTTGATGTACTAACTTACCTAAACGGGGCCCACATGACTTTTCACGCTTCATCTCCTAAGGTTAGGTTTTTGGATGTCTACGATTTTTGAGATTCATGTTTATTGTAAAAATGCCTTTCGAGACTCATTGTAATCATCTTCTTGCGAATGAGCATAGTGGTCACATCTCTTGTCAGATATAAGCCACCACCATTCAAACAAGCTTGTTTTCCGCTGCATTTTACAGTTTCAGCTTATTTCCTTATTGAATAGAAAACCAATTTTACTGTATCTCTATTATTCTGTGTTAAGCATATTTTAATAATTTGTATTTATTTTGTTTTGATAGTAAAATACAAATCAGTGTTATCAGAGCATTCTTCCCCTTGTCATCTTAATGCATGTCTCGAACAAGGTCAAGGTACAAAGAATTAGGTCTCGAGCTTGTTTCTCTTGAGGAAAAAATATCTCGCACGCCCAAACGACCTAGAATGGAAGGAGAAAAGAAAGATGATGGGATAGGATATCCTTTCAAAATGTTTCTTGAGGAATCCCTCATGCAACAAAGGAATGAGATGATGGATAGTTTCGTGCAAATCCTTCAGTAGGTACCAATAGGTGACGCATCTTCCTCAAGTGGAGGCGTCGCCCCCTTCAAGGTACAAGTCAAATTTCATATTCCTATATTTGAAGGTCAGATAGATGCAAATGTTGTAGACAAGTTGTTGAATCTACTAGAAGGGTATTTTTTCTGTCGATAATTTTTCAAATAGAGAAAAGATTACTTTTACGCTCCTCAAAGTCGTTCCTCATGTCAAATATTGGTGGGAAGCTTTATGTGAGAAAAAGGAAACTTTTTGTGGTAATCAGGATAGAAGGTGCATTGATCCAGATGGATGTTGGTGGCCTCCACCTATTCCAACTGGTTCATTTTGGCAGTTTTCCAGTTTGGCAGTTTTTTTCCCTAGTTTTCGGGTCCCTGACTTGCGAGACCATTTTGAGGCCCTAAACAACATTTTTAGGGCTCGCCACAGTCTGAAATGATAGCATCAAAATGTGTAGTCTTTGAATAGACCTTTCCAAAGGGATATTATGCACCTAAAACATAGATCATATGAAAAATTTATGACCCCGAGAAGTTGATGTACTAACTTACCCAAACGGGGCCCACATGACTTTTCACTCTTCATCTCCTAGGGTTAGGTTTTTGGATGTCTACGGTTTTTGAGATTCCTGTTTATTGTAAAAATGCCTTTATAGACTCATTGTAATCATGTTCTTGCGAATGAGCACATTGGTCACATCTCTTCTAAGATATAAGCCACCACCATTCCAACAAGCTTCTTTTCCACTGCATTTTACAGTTTCATCTTATTTCCTTATTGAATAGAAAACCAATTTTACTATATCTCTATTATTTTGTGTTAAGCATATTTTAATAATCTGTATTTATTTTTTTTTGATAATAAAATACAAATCAATGTTATCAGAGCATTCTTCTCCTTGTCGTCTTAATGCATGTCCCGAAGAAGGTCAAGGTACAAAGAATTAGGTCTCGACCTTGTTTCTCTTGAGGAAAAAATATCTCGCATGCCCAAACGACCTAGAATGGTAGTAGAAAAGAAAGATGATGGGATAGGATATCCTTTCAAAATGTTTCTTGAGGAAGCCCTCATGCAACAAAGGAACGAGATGATGGATATTTTTGCGTAAATCCTTCAGTGTATACCAATAGGTGACACATCTTCCTCAAGTGGAGGCGTCGCCCCCTTCAAGGTACAAATCAACTTTCATATTCCTATATTTGAAGGTCATAGAGATGCAGATGTTGTAGACAAGTTGTTGAATCTACTAGAAGGGTATTTTTTCTGTCGATAACTTTTCAAATAGAGAAAATATTACTTTTACGCTCCTCAAAGTCATTCCTCATGTCAATTATTGGTGGGAAACTTTCTGTGAGAAAAAGGAAACAAAGGAACCCTCATTATTTACAGTCACAACCACCTAGGAATCCTTCAGGGATGCTATTAAGTAACAATACTACCTTGTCAGAATTTATGATGACTTGTATACCAAATGGACCACACTGCGAAAAGAAGGAGACCAAGCAGTGCTAGATTTCATAATTATCTTCCATACCCTGTGCACAAATATGGGTATCAAAGATTCAGAGCAACATCTGGTGCTCAAGTATCATAGTTATATTGATAGATACATCGAGACCGAAATGAAATTTTTGGATATCTCGTCCTTGGACACAACCTATGGATATGTCATCAAAATCGAGCAGAAGCTCAAACAAAACACGTGACAATTTGGGCATGGGAACCCCTCACAGCAAAAAATAGGAAAGGGCGGCCCCAACCTACAGAACACAAGATAGAGAAAATATGGAAAGTATCAGGAAAACCAGTCCAATATGAAAGTAATGAAGGACACTGGAAAGACAAAGAGGGATACCAGGAAGTGGTGTGACTTCCATAAGATCCCTTGGCATAACACTATTTATTTCCATTCAAAGCTACTACTAGTGGTTGAAGTGAAAGCCTCTGAATCAGATGCGGGTTCTGACTCTAAGTCAGAACCAAAAAAGGGAGGATGAATCATTGATGCGGAACCTAGTGCCACTGTTTCTACCACCAAGCTCCATCCTGGTGAACTTGATGAGCTAGAAGAAGGTGGGCACCTTTTCCATTCATAGTTGTGGGTAAAAGGCACCACATTTCACTTCATTGTTGATAGTGGTATCCAGAAGAACCTCATCTTAGTAGAGATTGTCAATATGTTGGCCCTATCGACAACGCTGCACCCACGTCCCTACACCATTGGATGGATCTGCCAAGGACGTGATCTTTCTGTCAGCCAATAGTGTCAAATATCATACGTCATCAAGCCCTTCAAAGATGAGGTATTGTGTGATGTTTCTCCTCTCTAAGTTTGTAATGTTCTTTTGAGCCAATCTTATTTATGGAAATTTCATGTTGTATATGAGTTTAGGCATCGTAGTGTTATTATTACTTTGAACAGGAAATTGTACAGGATACCCAAGGTATTCCCTCCTAGTGTTATTTCCTTGATTTGTGCCAAGCAATGTGGGAAGGTCATCTCTCAAACTAGCAAATTTGTCTTCTTCATGATTCTCTCTCAGAGTAAGTGAAATATCGTAGCCACATCCAGGGCCTCCACAACCGATCTCTCCACACAACAGAAGTAAGTGGATACGGTCGTGGAAGAATACTTAGATATATTCTCCTCTCCTACTAGGCTACCTCTGCACTCCTAGTTCAATCATCCCATAGATCTGACCCCAGGTGCACCACTACCCAATGGGTCGGTCTATCATCGCTATTTGTTAGAAAACAAGGAGATCAAGAGGAATATCCAATAAATTCTCCATAAGGGGAACATACATCCCATCCCATCACCTTGTGGGAGCCCAATCATACTGGTGTAGAAGAAATAGGAGACATGGCGACTCTACATTGATTACTGGGCCCTGAATAAAATCACAATCCAGAATCAATACCCGATTCCATGAATCGACGAACTCCTTGATTAGCTCACAGAGGCCAAATAATTCAATAAGATTGATCTAAAGTATAACTACCACCAGGTCCCAATAGAACACACAGATGTATGGAAGACCGCCTTCAAGTGAAAAAAAATTATTTTTGAATGGTTGGTCATGCCCTTTGGTTTGAAAAATGCTCCGACAACTTTTATGACGATGATGGACGATATCCTAAAAACTTTTACCAGTAATTTTGTATTTGTGTATCTGGCTGACATATTCATCTACAACAACACTTAGGTGGAACACTTGCAGCATATTCAATAGGTTCTGCACACCCTCAGACAACACAAACTATGTGAAAACTTGAAAAAATGTTCCTTCGGCATGGACAGGGTCCATTACTTATGATACATTGTTGATTAGCATGGTGTGCATGTGGATCCATCCAATATCCATGTCATTCATGACTAGCCAGCCCCAACCACAGTCAGTAAGCTTCATAGCTTCTTGGGCCTCACCAATTTCCATCGTAGGTTCATGTTGGGATTCTCTCATATCGTATGGGCAGTCAACCAAGTAAACAATGGTGGTGGTAAGGAAACATTTGTGTGGGTCTTGTCCCAACAACAAGACTTCGATGACTTGAAGAAGTGTTTTTTCTCATCCCTAGTACTTTCATTACTAGACCTACAACATCCCATTGAGATTGAGATAGATTCTTTAGACTATGTAGTGGGCATCTTTCTCACTCAACACGACCACCCTGTGGTGTATCATAGTGAGACACTATCATATGTTGTCTGTAAGTACCCTACTTACAATAAATAAATGTACTACATTATGAAATCCTACTTCTAATGAAGATATTACACTCTAGGGAAGGAGACAGACATCCAAACTAATTACAAGACACTACAGTTCATGCAGATCCAAGGAAAATTGTGAACTTACCTCCATCATAAGTGGTCCACATACTTACAACAATTCCACCTCAACATTAAGTATAAAATAAGAAGTACCAACTGAGTTGTCGATTACCTCAGTTGACCTCCATTCACAAAACTCACCATGGTGTTATACTCTTGTGTCCATGAGACCTCCAGATGGCCCCATCTATATGAGACAGACCCTGAATTCTCCACCACCTACCAAATGTTGGGAGAAAACTAAGTGGTCGCTAATTTCCATCTTAAATATGGGATGTTGTGTCATCTGGGCCATATCTATGTTCCATCAAGAGATCACATAAAATTGATTTGGGAATCTCACTATAGTCAGGTGGCAGGACACTTTGGCATCGAAAAGACATTGGTAGTGTTGCAGAAACATTTCTACTAGCCAAAACCTCAACAGGATGTCGGAAAGTATATCAGTTCTTGCATTGCCTACTCTAATGCCAAACCAACCATTAAGAAACATGGATTGTACACCCCTATACCTACTCCTGAAAAGATGTGGGAATACATCTCAATGGACGACATGTCGGGCCTCCCGTCCACCAAGAGGGGCAATGACTGTGTTTTTTTGGTTATTGATCACTTTTCCAAGATGGCGATTCTAGTTGCCTAGAAGAAGAAGATCATTGTAGAGGCCACTACCAATCTCTTCTTTGAACGCATCTGGGTACAATTTTGGATCCCACTAACCCTTGTCTCAGATCGAGAAATTTGGTTCCTCAACACATTTGGGTCGAGCCTCTAGTCACTCTTGGATACCAAGCTCACCAAATTCACTTCCTTACACCCCCAAACAGATGGCGAAAATAAGGTTGTCAATCAAATGATCATACATATCTTGTGCATGTACACCTCTAAGCACCCCTGCACAAGGGTTGAGAGTCTTCCCTATGTAAAACATAGCTACAATCGCGCCCTTCATAGCTCACCTAACCACAACCCCTTTCAGGTGGGGTTGCTATTCCAGTCATTGAGCCCCACAGATGTTGCACTACCCCTGGCGACCACCTCGACCGACTCATCCCCTGCTCCACCAAAAGCTGACAAATCCACCTGGTTCATTGAGAGGATCCACAAACAGGTTCAAGATATTTTACAGAAGTCCAATGCCAAGTACAAGCAGTGCGATGATCAACACCAAGTTCCACATAAGTTTCAAGTGGGAATAAAATTTTGGTTGCACCTGTAGAAAGAACAACTTACAGGGCCCCATTGGAAGCTTCTCCCACTCTAGTATGGGCCATACACCATCACCAATGTTGTGGGTGACAATTATTTTTCATTCAACATTCCCCCTTTCCTTGGCCTACACCCAGTCTTCAACGTGGCTCTCCTTCGACCATATTTCCCACCATTATTGGACACCTCAGAGATAGAAGATAAATTGAGACCAAAAGAGATGAACCCTGAATGCATGCAACAGGAATCCAGTGATCATATTTTGTAAACATATATCAAGGGCACCTGACAACAAAGGATCCAACTTTATCGAGTTGTCAAAGAAGGGCAACTCATGCACCAAGGCAAGTGGCTCACCCGAAGCTAAATTCAGCAAATACTTCTTCATCTGATGGGGGAACTCAACACAATGGAAACCATTAATTCCTAAGGAGGGATATTGATCCATATGGATTTCAATGGCCTCCCACCTATTCCAACTGGTTCATTTTTTAAGTTTCCTAGTTTGGCAGTTTTTTGCTTTCCTAGTTTTTGGATCCTTGACTTGTGAGGCCGTGTTGAGGCCCTAAAGAACGTTTTTAGGGCTCACCACAGTCAGAAATGACCTTATATAGATATAATAAGTGTGTTTATTCCTCGGATAGACCTTTCCAATGGGATATCGTGCGGCTAAAACGAAGATCACATGCAAAAGTTACGACCCCGGGAAGTTGATGTACTAACTGACACAAACGGGGCCCACGTGACTTTTGGCACTTCATATCCTAGGGTTAATTTTTTGGATGTCTAGGGTTTTTTACATTCATGTTTATTGTAAAAAGGACTTTATAGCCTCATTGTAATTATCTTCTTGCAAATGAGAACAATCGTCACATCTCTTCTCAGAGATAAGTCGCCATCATTCCAACAAGCTTGTTTTTCACTCCATTTTACAGTTTTAGCTTATTTCCTTATTGAATAGAAAACAAGTTTTATTGTATCTTTGTTATTTTTTGTTAAGCATATTTTAGTAATCTGTATTCATTTCGTTCTTCTCATAAAATCCAGATCATGTATTGAGGCCGCACAAAAAAAGGAACAAGGGACGTCCTAGGAATTCGATTCATGCAAGGATATGGAGTCTCTCAAATAGGAAAAGAACTTCATTCCAGCTTCTGCGGTCCCTCTCGAGCTTGGGTCCAGTACAAAACCTAAGAATGAAGATCAAATGTCCACTTCCCTCCTAGACATCCACGCTACCCCCATTACTGAAGAAGTCACAGCATACACTTCCTATATGCCCTTATGGCCCACACATGCAATAAAAAATATATAATGAACAAGCAAGGCCAAATATTTGACAACAGTCATTGTAGCATGGGATCTAGGAAAACATTCCCTTGGAATCCTGAATCTCATCCAGGAACTCAAAGTTCAATTAGGTTTGTAGAAAAAGATACAATATGGGGTAGAAAGAAAACAATTCAACCTTTGTCGGCAACTCAAAATTGAGTTTCCCTCTGATCACACTCATCCAAACCAGAAAAACCACAACTATAATCATGGGTGGGCACTAAAATTTGACCTGTCAACAGTCATTTATTTTGATGTGTCTGGAAGGAATTGATTTAATTCCAGTACCTACCTTAACCATGCAGAACTCCATTACAACCCTTATATCATAGTCAAGAGAATAACACCATAAACTTAGCCTAGCTCACGAGTATCTTTAGAAACAACATCAGTTGAAGCTCATTGTGCATGATGAGACTCACACATAGTATCATCAAGAGGTACACGCCCATAACGTTTTGAAACTACTATATGAAATTGAAGTATTTGTGCACACAAATACAAAATATCAACACAAAACAACAATTACCACCCACAAAGAGATCTCGGACATAGTAGAGGACATGTACATGCAAGTATCTAGCATATCAAATGAGGTCATGGAAGTATCCACATATTAGAAACTCTGTGTAGTCAAACAAATCCTAAAGGTGTTGGAGTGACATAACCTCGAGCTTATCGAGAAACTCCAACAGTCTAGATTAGAGGAACAAAAGTTGCAGAAAAATATTTCCATATTCGAAGATGCACTCCAATAAGGTCAGGTGAAGATAAAGGATTTATCACGGTTGGTTGAGTATAGTTTCACACTTAAGAATGACCTCTAGATTCCCCCTAATATTGGCATAGTTGAAGAACATATCCATGTTGTAAAACAATACATTTCCCAATAGAAAATAAAACTGACGTATTTACCCCCGAGAGAGAAGCAAGTTGTGATAATAGCCATCGCCAAGAAAATGAGATAAATTACTTCATCTCGAGTGGAACAATAGAGTATCTCTAGCATAGAAAGTGAATCAGCAAATAAGGCCCAAATATTTGTTGCAACATATGTAGTAGTCATTCCTATGCTCGAAAAGGTGGAGCTTATTTATATCTAGTCCCCACAAGTGGCAGGAGTTGATGAAAATGAGGTGATCCATCTCACTTAGAGGCTACATGAAAATTTGGATAACATTGATGCCCAATTCCGATAGTTCCTCGAAGAAATCATGAAGATAGTCCCATCCATTACTTTAGTTACACCATGAATAACACCATTAGCTCAAGGATGAGCCAAATAATAGTGTTGGGGGCATGTTGGCACCCAAGGGTTTGGGTAAGTTACACGTGTGCATATCTCATCTTGCACACACATAATTTTTTCATGTACATATCAAAAATCGTGAGACAAAAGGAAGTAGGAGCATACATTAATCGAGTTTTGTACTATGCATAGAATATCAAAAAGATATCACATGCAAGGAAATTTAAAAATATATCTTTAGATATCTTTTTGAGTAATGAACAAAGACAACATGAGAGATCATGGGGTGGATGATGGTTGAGATGGAAAGTTCATCAGGATTTCCACACTCCAAATAGGTTATGGGGAATTCATGTGGATGATAGAAGCATGTGGAACTATAAATCAGTCAAGAGAGTGGAGAAGAGGAGAAAAATAGAGTTATTTTGATTTTTATCAGAGTCTAGTCTTATTTTTATAGGGAGCTACTATGATTTTTGTGAGAGTCAAGTTTGCACTCTGTATGTAGCATTTCTGAGTTTTTGAATAATTATTAGTAAGTCTGGAGAAATTCATGATTAGAGTTTGCATTGTAGTCAGTCATTAGTGTAGAGCATGAGAAGAGAGTGCACAACACACCGTAATATATTTCTATAAACAATGACCAAGAGCGCCTAGAGTGTGAATTCTTGTGTAGTATAAATTTGGTTTTTTATGCATTTTAAGTAATAATGGAGATAATATAAAGCTTCATTTCTATATAGTAATGACTATTTATGTTCTGAGTTAAATGTATGTTTGTGTTAATGATTTACACTATTAATTTGTTAGTGGGTTATGTTTGAATGAATGAATGACATCCTGAGTGGATTCCTTGTCTTTTTTATCCATTCATTTCCAGCACAAGACCAAATGATCTCTATGATTCCCATAGTTTCTCATGTGACACCTTATTGAGTCTTCAACTAAATATTTGTATGTTTATACCTTGGGGTTTTGTTGGTCAACTTTGGATGAACCATGAGTCATAAACCCCCCATTGTTAGGGATTATTTCCATAAACAAGCCTACACTTTCCATTTCTTCTAAATGATGATGTAGTTTGAGTCTTTGCACTTTCTTCAACACTTCCATTTTTCAATATGCCATAAGAGGGCTTAGTTGGAAGTGAACTACCTTCTTAATTTTTTTCCCTTCCTTTTGATGAGAAAGAAAATTATTCCATGTCCTTTTCTCTCACAAATGTGGTCTTGTTATTCGTGTCCTTTTCATTTCTTCCATTGAAACCTAGGAATAATTATTGGCCCTTTATGAAACTACAATAGAGATTAGGATGACTTATCTTATCTTTCATAACCCTTATCCATAATAGTTGATATGCCTTCATATTTTGGAACCAATACCTCTAGTATGCTTTTCAAAACCACCAAAATGATCTTGTGAAAATTCTAAGGAAGGTGATATTACTAGAATTTTCTTGGTCCTATTGTTAACTTCGATAGTGGAAATGGAAAGTTTCCTCACTTCCTAGTTCTATTCAATAGTTTCTTAGGTATTTTCCAAGGCCTCCTCTTTATTTTCCAACTCTTCTTTCAGTTGATCCATCATCTAAGTGATCCTATCTTATAACCAATCATCAATCTGGATGAACTTCACTTCAAGGTGTACAAGTTAAACTTTGTTCTTGTACCAATGTATCATGACCACAGTAAGAGAGTATTGGCATTCAAAAAATTTCTTCTTTAGGAATGGAAATAATTTTGCAGAGGTCTCAAGGTTATTTGTCATCTCTTATGTCCCTTGGATAAACATTTGGACCTATTTCTTCAATTGTTTGTTGCTTTATTTAATATGAACATTGATGACCCTTAAGTATTCCAACCTCTCAAAATTTAATATGTTTCATTTACCCATGATGAATCTTAAAGATTCTAGTAGTTGTGTCATCGTCAAGGATTAAATTGATCTAATACCTTGTTATCCATAAATGATGGAATTATATCCCACTCACTTCACCGACATATATACTCTATGGAAATCTATTCTGGCCTCTATAAACTCTGCTCAAAATTTGATATTCTCTTAGTTGGAATACAATTCAATGGGAATATGATCCTACTCTAAGATAGGCATCTAATTTTCAACACCACTCCAACAATAAAATGGATACAATGCTCAAAAATAAACAAGCAATGTTTTTCTCATTGACCATTTTTCTCAACACTCCAATAATAAGAAATATGCATGCATCTCACTACATCACTACCAAAAGACAACAATGCAGTCCTCATTGTGGATGTTACCCAACATTAATATTAATGCACATTCAAATTACTAATTAATGGTAATGTGCTCTCAGTTTTAGTTTTACATATGAGAGGAATGTTTCAAAACATTCACGGTAGAACTCATTGCAATTTCAATCCTCTATCAATTGAATAGAAACTACAACAAATTACCCCAACATATGTAAAAATGACAACCCCATGGCTTCAACCATAATGAAGTCATTCCCATTGCAATAAATAAATTTTTCCAACAACAAATAGGAACAGGGATGATTTCATCAATAAAAACATTCCCAAACTTGATAGGTATGTATTCAAATGCATAGAGTATTCAATATTATAGAATTCTCATAAAATGAAATTCATTTTTTTCCAAAAACTCATATATGTTAAATGCCCATCAAATAAAACAAATGCTTCATAAATATCAACATTTCCCAACAATAATATATATGAATGTTCAATCATAATCAATTATTTAAATGTTCATTAGAGAGGTCATGAATTAGAGAGGTAATGAACAATGTGTAAATTCCCATGCGATGCTTCCCAACATTCATAAAAGAAACTCAAATTCCAAAAAAAACAATTTTCCCCAATGTCTAAGTCAATAGTAAATCCTTAAATACTGATGAAGGGATTATAATACAAGATAATTATAAAATAGTGTGAATATATACACATCCTAATCTAACACTGATTGAATAGAATAATTATCATGTAACATAGGATCATTAAAGCAAATTGGATGTCTATAGGTAGCAGATTCACGTGGGATGTTGAGCATGAGTGAATCAAATAGTGTTTGGACAATACGCATGGAATTAAAGGAAGGTGTATAGATCCATTAGATTTCCCAATGTCTTGAGAGAATTAACAACTAAATATGAGGGGCTGGGATTAGAAATATAGCTAGGAAAATAAAACGACTTTTTTTTAATTGTTGAATTGGCTTGCAAGTACTGATTCTTACAACCATTGTTTAGTTCAACTCCATTTTGGATCTACTATCTCAATGAAAAACAATGTAGGTGGGGTTTCCTTAATGCATAATAAATTCTAGCAATGCACTCACAATGAAACAATGAGCAAGTGAGCAAGTCAACACCAGTGCAAGAGAAAACAACAAAAAAAAATCAAATATTTTGAGAGTCATAAGTGCGATGCAAAAATGACACAAATTACCATTGTAAAAACTCTATACACACTAGTAAAAAGTACTTAAATAAGGTGGAATGGTCTATAGAGATGTAAATCAGTTACACTACAACCCTTTATTATAGTAATTGGTGCTAGAAGATAATTCATCAACATGGGTGCTACAAGATAATTCATCAACATCGTAAGATGTCATGGCATAAATGAAGTATAATGTCAATTAAAAATACGTAATCATCAACATAATCAGAAGCAAGTTCCATCATAGCAAGTTGGAGCTTCATGAAATAATGGAAGGTGTGATGTAAGAACCAAATGCATGACATGTGAATGACCAACCTATTGTCCCTTGAATGATCACCACCACCACAATTGAATATTTTTTATATCACCATGCCCCTAATGACACCATCTTTATACCTTTAGTGTAGTATAGGTGATGATGTCCACTTGGTTTCCCTATGCGTAGTGAATACACTATAGAACTAGGGGTTTTTTATATCACCATGCCCCTAATGACACCATCTTTATACCTTTAGTGTAGTATAGGTGATGATGTCCACATGGTTTCCCTATGCGTAGTGAGTACACTATAGAACTAGGGTTAATTTAGGTAGGTTTGACATATTAAGGTTAGGGATTTAGGCTTTAAGAAAACTTTTGATGTATGTAAATTTACAAATTTAAAAGTCATATATGGTTGACTAAAAAAGAGGTCAACAATTATATGGAAGCCACTCATGCAAGTAATGAAGCTACATGGTTACAAAGGTTATGTTAAAATTTTTGTTTCTAATTGAGATTTATATGGATAGATTACGACAATAAAAGAGCAATCTTTTTTGCTAATAGCTTTCTTGTCATGCTAACACAAAGCATAGTTTTTTGTACTACTATTTTCTTAGAGGCGTGTTCGAAGACAAGAAGGTGTTGCTACAAAAAGTTGGTACCCTCCAGAATGGTGTATATTTTTTGATGAATTTTGTTAGTTCTAGTATTTTTTTCTTGGTGCGGGGAATAAATGTGCATAGCTACCCCCAAGAAATTCACTATGTTTCTATTTATCTCCCCCTTGGACAATATTTAGTAAGTGTGGGAGTTTTGGATATGTTTTGTAATCTTTGTAGCTAGATCCTGCATCCCAAAAGGACTTTTAGTGGGTTCCACGGGTTTAGTGGATCCTATATTTTGGGGTTGAGAGTGGACCCCCCAAAAACGTTATTGATTTGTTTTTATACCATAGTGTTGTTCCATTGTAACACAATATTTCTTAGTATATTAGAGTTGAGTGATGCTGCAAAATACTTAAATAATGTATTTTGAGTATTTTCCTTAATATAATGAGAAAATGTTGGCTCTAAGTTTATTGGTTTTCTCATTTCAAAGCTTTCAAGGTAATATTTTATGCAATATGTATGTGTGTAATTATTTATATTATGATAAAAGCTTTCAAGGTAATATTTTATGCAATATGTATGTGTATAATTATTTATATTATGATTTATGGTTATGTTAGCCTTGTCTCTCTTTCATAGCTTTATCAAACTCTTTAGAAACACGATGTAAAAAATATGATCTAAGTTAAAACTATGTTAGGAGAGTTAATTAATTTGGATAAGAAGGCTCCACATTCATTCAATGTTGAGTCATATTTAATTCTATCAAATTCTAAGATATCAAAATAGTTCACATGTTTTTCTAAAACAAATTTAGCAAATAATTACATTTCTTTATTATGCGCAACATCCTCAAAAAATCATGAACTAGTGATCCATCCATTTATCTAAAATTAATTGATAAGTACACCACTCAATAGAAACATCCATTCTATTGGTATCACGACATTTGTTGGTTTTAGGGTTGCATTTGTTGGTTTTAGGGTTTATGGAAAAACCTAAATAGTTTTTGTTTGATTTTTAAATCCTTGATCCCAACATAATTCAAACCATTGACACATCTATGATGCATATCCTTATAGGATGTTATTTGATAGAGTTCCCCTAGGATGTTAGTAGTGTCAATAATTATATTGAGGGTTTCAACAAGTGTTGAAGTGGGTCCTTAATTCTAAACACATAACTCAATAATCTCAAGTTTTTCGTTTCCAATAGAATCTTTTCATTTTGTTTTGGGGTGATGCGACATTCGTTTGTACATTTGATAATTTCTAGATTCATTTTGAATTTGAAGGCTTGGAATTTGAAGGTTTAGTCTTTTCAGTGTTATTGTTTGATATCTAAGGATGTATGTTTGGAATTTGACGGTGGGTTTTTAAACTCTATATAATTATGGTAATGAAACAATTAAAGAAATGAATTACTTTATAAACAATTTAGATTTTATGAATAATGTTTATGAAAAGTGAAGAGGATTATAAATTTATATCTCAAACAAGTGTTTAACTTGTTACTCAATTGTGACCCCTTAATTTTTCTCAAAATCATGTCTAGTGAATTGTGCTCTCCCGAAACCTCTTTTTTTTTTCCAAGGTATTTATAACTTGAAAAATCAGAGCGTGACGAAGTTTTATGATTTTTATAGACGTTATAAACACACATGTATTATAACGATGTGGGTGCAATATACATCATATGCGTCTTTCATAATGCGCATGTGTTTCACAATACCTCCAAGACTCAAGTTGACACCTATATAAGAGCATGCATGGAAAACATGATGGTGATAAACATATTTAATAATGTTTTATGATTTTTGTTTTTGCATAACAAGTATTTTATGAAATTCAATTCTTTCTTTTGAAGTGTTCAATTTTTTTTCTTTTCAGGTAATAAATTTTGTTATTATTTTTTTTTTTTTTGGAAAAAATCACGATTTCTAGTAAGAGATTGGATGGAAAGCACATTTTTCATGTGCATACTACATTTACAAATTTAATGATCATTTCATTTATGTTCTAATGAAAAATATTTTGCAGTCTAACTTTTTTTCGCTTTTTCATTAACCTATACCACTTTTTTCTTTTTCATTAACCTATACCACCCTGCTAGGGAAGGTTTGCTTCTTAATTAACCTTTGTCACTCTCCTAGAGAAGGTTCTACAATGACTAACTATAACACTAAATTCATGTTTCTAAGATGCATATGGAGTATTATTTCTTATCAAAATTAGAGCTGTTAGATTCATGAAGTCTCTTTCAATCATTCATATACACAGATATTTGCAATGGAAACCCAATCGGAAACACCAAAATTCGTTTTAGAGCCACACCTCTAGTTTTATCCATCTTCTTCATTATTTACAATATGATATATATAGGATCTTGGGAAATCCGAAAAATTAACCTAATCCATTAACCTTGGATTAGAGTTCAACAATAGTTCCTTAACCTGAATTACATTACCATGGACCACAAAACTATGTGCCATGAAACCGCCAAATGTGAAAACCATACCAAGAAAAACTCCTCGATAAAAAACCTCTCAATAAAAACCTATGGATGTTTTTTTTAGCTTGGCAAGCCCCTTGAGGGCCCTCTTATGATTTTTTCCTTTATTCCTTTTTGAGTTACTCATGCTTGGCAACAAGAATCTTGAAAAGAATTTTCTTCTTTAATATCATCCAAATTTATCCTTACCTAATTATAATTCGTAAGTTAAGAGAGTTTAGACAAAAAAAATAATTTAAACAATATATCCCATTAATACCAAGAAACATTTTTTCCTCCAGGGAAAAGAAATCTATATTTTTTATAATTATATTTTCCACCATAGGCTTTGCAAGGATGTTATTGTAGAATTGTGGTTAAACCTACATAAAGAACCTAGCTAACAACAATTCGTACAAAGATTGAAAAATGAGAGGAGAGAAGAGATGGGAGAAAATAATTAGTAGAATTATGTTCAGTAATGAGAGAATGATTAATTACACATGATACACTCTAAATGTATAAGTAAATTAGCCATAGTAGTGAGCTAGAGAGATATAGACACTCGTTGATAGAAACATAAGTAATCTACCACATAGTCCTAGTTAACTGATCCATGCAATCATCAGTTAATCGAGTCAAACATGTGGAAGTGAGAGAAACACATGCAATTGTTAGTGATAAAATTGACTTCGCCATGCATGAGTGAATTCCACTAGTATAACTAAGTGTAAATGAATTTGAACTAAAGAGGAATGCCCTATCTTGTAGGGAAATATTCTCTAGAGAGAATATTCTCATCAAAGGAAGCATTCTCAACATTGGACTATCAACTTTAGGAAAATAGTTATCTAGGTGAGTGTGTAATATCTCCAACACTCCCCTGAACATTACTAGGGTGTACATGATGAATAGTTCTTGGAAACCAAGTCCATGTTAGGTACCCATTCTACAATTCATCTAAGAATGAAACATTGAAAAAATGGAGGAAAGCGGGAAAACCTCATGGGAAAAACCCACCCTCAAAGTACAATGCATCAAAAAATGAAGAAGGAACAAAAGAAATTGCTAAGAAATTGTGTCCTTCACTCCAATACAATCACATAGAAGGTGGAACTTCTTCTTAGTAAATTCTTTGGTGAATATGTATGCAATATGTTTGATGGATGTAAAGTACTCTAAATTGATTATCCTTCCATGTGTGAGCTCTCAAATGTAATGCATATGGATCTCGATGTGTTTTGTTCACTTTCATAGCACTCAGTCTCTGCAAAACTTTAAAGTACTTTGATTTTCACACCAAACGATAGTAAGATGATTAAACTAGATGTCAAGCTTGGTGAGGAAGTTCAAAATCTAAAGTGCCTGAATAGTGACATTGACCACTCCTATGTACTCTACCTCTACTAACAATAGAGAAATAGTTGATTGTTTTTTTCTCAACCAAAAAATGTGACCGGAACCCAAACTAAGTAGGTACCCAGATGTGGACTTGCAATATGTTCTATCACTATCCCAATCAAAATTGGTGAATCCCATGGGATCCAATGCACAACATGTTTGATAGTGGATCTCATAAATTGTGGTTCCTTGAAAATATCTATGGATGTTCTTGGAAACCGTTTAGTGTGGCTCATGTGGCTCCTGCATGTACATGTAAACTGCCTCTACTACATATGAGAGATCTAGTCGGGTGTGGGTGAGATATAGAAGGCTCCCCACAAGTTGTTGATACAAGGTGTTGTCCACCACTAGTGTATCCATATCATCCTTAAGATGTACCCTAGATAGAAAGGGTGTGGTTGCCAACTTGTAGTTGGTCATGTGGGATATAACCAAGAGACCCCTGGAATACTTAGTCTGAGATGGATTGATTCCCAAAACATCATGAGTGATATAAAGATAAAGTAAATAGTGCAGTTCACCCATTTCCTTCATAGAGAACCTGTCATGTAGAATGTCTTTGACTGCAACAATTGTTGAAGCCAAACTTCCTTTGATCGGGAGGTCATCAACAAAGAGAACCAAGATAAGTAAGAAGTATGAGGTCCTCAACATGTAGACATTTGGATCTGATTTTCATATGACAAAGTGCTAAAAGAGAAAGTAGGCATACATCTTTGCATACCATGCTCTAGGTGTGTGCTTGAGGCCATAGAGGGACTTCTTTAGTCGGCATACTAAGGATCAATTTTGAATGAACTCTTGTAGCTTCTCCTTGTAAATCTCCTCTGAGAGATCCTCGTGAAGAAAATAATTATTCACGTTCGTCTAGTGAACTTACCACCCCTTGGTTGTCACAATGGTAAGGGACAATCTAATGGAGTCCATTGTCACTACGGGAGAAAAGGTCTCATCATAGTCTATCATGTGGATCTGTTGAAAGCATTTGACAAGAATTTTTTCCTTATACTTGCTCACATGTTCATATGTTTCTTTATTAGTCATGTAGACCCATCTGCATATGAAACGATTTCTATTTGAAGGAATCAAAACTAGATCCCAAGTCTGGTTTTAGAGAAGATAGTTATACTCCTCCTCCATGGTGGCTTCCGAGAAGGGATTCCCTACAGCCTATGCATAGGCTTGCGTGTCTGAAGCTAGAAACATATAGAAATGCATGGAAATCACTAGTTCGATAGTTGTGAGTGCATGTGGTGGATACTCATACTAATACCTCATCCTCCTTTGATATGTTGGATTCCCCTACAAGGTCTTTTGCTGCTTGTAGGGTGGTATGTTCCCACTTTTCATGGTTCAATATATGCATTCTCATCATATTCTGAATCATATTCGGAGCTCAAATTTGAACCATGATATGAGTGAATGGACTCATCACCACCAATGTCAGGTGCAAGAAGTGGTACAGAGATCTCTGCATGTGGCTCCAATGGTGCATGCAAGAGACTCTCCTAAAACTAAACATTTTTCTCAGTCACGATCTTGTTTGTAGAGGGATCATGTAACATGTAACCCTTCACACCATTTGTATATCCCACAAATATTCATGTTGTACTCCGTGGATCTAATTATTTCCTATTTTCAAAGTGTATGTAGGCCCATACACACAATCAAAATATTCATAAGTGGGTTACTTCTGACTTTCCTCCACTCCATGAATCAAAGGGAGGTTAGTCCTTAATAGATCTATGAGGAGATATGTTCAAAATGTGGTTATAAAATTTAAGTGCCTCATCCCAAAGATTTGGTGGTAGATATCTTGCATGAAACATGCAAGTGGCCATCTCGTGCAGGGATTTGTTCTTCCTCTTAGTTACTTCGTTCTTCTACAGAGTGTAAGGTATTATGTGTTGCAGTTGTATACCTACCTCTGAAAAATGATGTTGGACATCTTAGTTCACATATTCCCCCTATTATCTATGTGGAGTATTTTTATCTTTCTGCGAAACTGAGTCTCTGCATGATCTTTGAAGTCTTTGAGATTCTCAAAAACCTTGGACTTCATCTTGAGAAAATACACCCAAGTGTATCGTGAGAAATCATCAATAAATGTAAGCATGTACCTCAATTTTATAATTTATGGATGAGGAAAGGGTCACATCATATCACTTTGGATGAGATCCAAAGGAGAGGAGGTTCTCTAGGCCTTCCCTTTCTCAAACATTTCTTGGGGATATTTTCCAAGAACACATCCTTGACAAAATCCCTTGGAAAAATGTATGTCGGGCAAGACGATAATCATATCTTGTTTGCATAGTTTATGCATGTATTTTAAATTCATATGGTTGAATATCTCATGCCATAATCTAATAGTATCATCAACATGTGTAAGTAGTAAAGAAGAATCATATTTTGCAATGAATTTACTGAAATTATACAAATGAGATTGGTGGTTTACCTCACCAACAACAATTATCAAGTTATCATGAATATCATATATGGTTACATAATCATGTGTGAAGTCCACACTTTTTGTTGTACTGTAATGTGTTATCTCATAAATGGACAGTAAATTCATGGAGAGTTTTGGAACATGTAAGATGTTCTCAAAACTTATGTGAGATTTTTTATCTCCATTGGACAATGACCTCTACTATGGTATCATCTCCCAAGAGAATGGGAGGACCTGTGCATGCATAAACAGAAGATAAAACATTCCCTTGTGTTGTCATATAGTGGGATGCACCTGAATCTAAGATCCATTCATCATGGATATGCACGTATATCACATCATGGTGCTATGATTCATTACATAGTGATGATGAGTCTATGCGCGTCACATTGCGACATTAGAAAGTTTTGTGCATTGTCACAGAGGAAAGAGTTTTGTAACATAATGAGGTATGAGCATGAACACCACATATCGACATTGCAATGTTCATCACATTGCAACGTGAGGAAATGTTCATTTCATTGCAATGTAGGGTTATCTTTACCACATTGCGACAATGGGTTCTACACATTACATTGTGATAAGGAGTTATATTCGTCACATTGCGACATTTGAAAATCTTTGTCACATTGCAACAATAGGTTATATACATCACATTGCGACAAGGGATTATATGTTCGTCAAAATGAAACAACAAGGCTATGTTCGTCACATTGTGACATCTATTTATGATAATCACATTGCGATGTTACTATGTTTGTGAGATTGCAATGTTACTATTGCCATCACATTGCAATGTTACAATGTAGAGTTTTGTGCTTTCTATTACAATGTAGTATTTATGTACGTCACATTGTGTTGGTTGGTTTTGTATGTTCACATTTCAATGCTCGCATACATTCATCATATTGTAACATGGAGAAATGATCGTGAATTCATTAATACAATATTCAAGAAAACATTAATTCAATACATACATTAATCATTAATGAATTAATACAATATGCTACATTAAAAAAAGAAATACATTGAAAATACATTAATAAACCAATAGTATATTAAGAAAGTATTAATACATTAAATTTACACTTTATAATGTATTAAATTAATTATTTAATGGAAATCAATGCATGAGATTTACCTTGTTTGTCTTGATCTTATAACTTCTTCTTGGCAACTTAGGGATTGTGATCCTTGAGGTTGTTATTCTAAAGAATCTGTGCCATCATGTCAATGTGCTTCTTCATGCATGTGGACTAGGGATGATAACCATGGTTGCAGTAACAACATTTGGTCGTTTGTTTCTTTCATTTTCCACCTGTAAAATCTAAGGAATCGTCGAAGGTTTGGAGTATCATTCTTTATTTGGATTTGCATGCACCTTTCAGTTGTGTTTTTTCTTGGAATTTGAATTGGAAGTGTTTCTTATTTAATTCCCATAAAGTGAATGTGCATTTAATCCCTTGATTATCCCCATTTTGATGAGATTATATGTTCGTTGTGAACCCTGATAATCTTCCTTATTCATAAGTCTTGTTTCAGCTGCGTTTTGACCCAATTACCTGATGGGGGGATGTGGGGGGCTTGTGCCACCACATATCTTACCAAGGGGTGTGGTTAGAAATTTCGGAGCCCCCCCTGGAAGGTTTTCGAGGGATAGCCCCCGAACATAATTTTTTGGGAAAACTGCCTTGTAAAATATTGTAACTTTGTAGTCAATTTGGATTGTTCATTATAAGGTCGCAGATGTGATGGTAGAATTTATGTTAGGGTTTTTTTCCCTAGAAAAAAACCCTATTTTATGATGGAATTGTATTGTGGCTCTATATGTGAGCGAATATTGTATTAAGAGACATGCGATTGTGAGAGAAAGAAGATGAAGTTACAACGGGTATGTTGTAGGTTGTATCCCTTCATTTGTTGGATAATAATAAGAGGAAGGACCTAGAAATTTCTCTGGTGGACATATCCCACACTGGATGAACCACGTATATCTGTTTCTCTATTGTATTGTGTATATTTTGTGTTTTTTTGCACATTTTTTTTATTTTATTGCTATGCAATCCTATTTTTCTAACAATTGTTATCATAGCAAAAGGTAAATCGTAGGAAAATAGGGTTCCTGGTTTGAGTGGGAGGAATGGTGGAAGATAGAAATTTTAGAGTCGAGAAATTTAACAACCAAAAATATGAGGTATGGAAGATGAAAATGGAAGACTATATATATCATAAGGATATTTTCCTACCGTTGGGAAGAAAAGAAAATCTGTCGACAAGTATGAAGGATGAAGAATGGGATATTCTTAGTAGAAAGGCACTAGGAACAATATGGTTTTTCTTGGCAGTGTTAGTGGCTTTCAATATTTCAAAAGAAATGAAAATCGAGGAGTTGTTGAAAGCATTGGATAAACTATATGAAAAACCCTCGGCCTCCAATAAGGCAGTTCTAATGAAACGATTATTTAATATGAAGATGCCAAAAGGTGGGTCTATTGTTGACCATTTAAATGAATTTAATATGGTTACTATTAAACTAATTTCTGTAAATGTGGACTTTGATGATGAGGTTAAGGCTCTTCTAATATTGTTCTCATTGCCAAAAAGTTGGAACGATTTGGTCATGGTTGTAAGTAACTTTGTCTTTCGTTCAATCACTCTGAAATTTGATGATGTTGTTGGTGTTATCCTTAGCGAGCAAATGCAATGGAAAATAACAGGTCAGCCATCAAAAAATTCGTTGTCCGTGAAGAACATGGGAAGAAAAAAGGAAAGAGGAAAGATCTCAAGGAACCTTGGGAATTGTAGGAAGGGAAAATCCAAATCCATTCTAGGAAAGATATAATGCTAGAATTGTGGGAAGAAAGAACATATGAAGAAAGACTGCGGAGCTCCAAAGAAACAAAGAGATGGATGACAAGAGAAAATTCAAGAATCAAAGGTAATAGGTGATGTGTTACAATATGCTTTGATTCTTTATTTAGATAATATTATTGAATCTTCGGTAGTAGATTTTAGGGATTCATTTCATGCCACACCCCATTGGAAATATTTCCAAGATCATGTTCAAGGTGATTTTTGATAGGTTTATTTGGGTGATGATGAACCATGTCAAATTTTTGGAATGGGTAAGGCACAAATAAAGAAAAAAAATGGAAACAAATGGTTACTAAAAGAGGTGAGAGATATACCAAATATTTGGTAGAGCATGAGGCAAGAAAAAGGTTGAAGTGTCTCATATCAAACAATGGAGATGAATACTATAACAACGAGTTTGATGATTCCTATTCATACCATAGGATTCATAATGAGAAGAAAGTTCCAGAAACACCACAAGAAAATGGTGTGTTAGAAAGGATGAACATGAAAATCATGGAATGTGCAAGAAGTATGAGATTGCATGTTGGGTTTCCCTTACAATTATTGGAATATGTTGTAGATATTGTCGTTTACTTAATAAATAGAGGGCCTTCAAGATCCTTGGATGGTGGCATTCCAAAGGAGGCATGGACAAGTAAAAAGGTAAAATACTCACTTTTTAATACTTTTGGTTGTGAATCATTTGTCCATATTGATAAAGAAAATAGAAAAAATCTTGAGGAAAAATCTGAGAAGTGTACCTTTATGAGATACAGTGTTAATAATTTTGGTTATCGATTATGGGTTTATGAAAATAATTAAATAATTAGGAGCATAGATGTGGTATTCAATAAGAATTTCATGTACATAGATCAATTGCAGGGAAAGAAACAAGAAAAGGAAAACATATAATACATAGTTCTTGATGAAATCAAAGAAAATGAAATTCCAAAGTACCAGAAAATCAAAATTTACAACAACACAAGGAGCGGGAACCTCAAAATACTGCAAGTATTGTTAGAATATCTACCAGGTTAAGTAGACCCCCTAAACAATATTATCCTTCATTGTATTATTTACTTTTTATTGATTCTCGTGAACCAGAAAGTTATGAAGAGGCAATGTAGGTAGACACTAAAAATAAGTGGGAGAAAGGAACGAAAGAGGAAATGGATTCCTTGGTAAATAACCAGACTTGGGACTTGGTTCAGTTTCCTGCAGGAAAAAGCGTATTGAAGAATAAATGGGTTTACCAATTGAAGGAAGAAGATGGAGTAAAAAAGAGGTACAAGAATAGACTTGTTGTAAATGGGTTTGCATAAAAGAAAGGTATATGTTTTGATGAAATATTTTCTCCTATTATTAAAATGACTTCAATTAAGACTATTTCAAGTCTTGTGGAAGTAATAGATTTGCAGCTTGAATAGTTATATGTAAAAACAACTTTCTCCATGGGTATTTGGAGGAAGATATTTGTATGCAGCAGCCACACATATAGGAGGTAAAAGGAAAGGAAAATTTGGTATGCAAGTTGAAGAAGAGATAGTATGGCCTAAAGAAGATCCAATGCAGTGGTATTTGAAGTTTGACTTATTTATGACAGAAAAAGGTTATAGTAGATGTCATTATGATCATCGTGTTTATTTGAAGAGGATAGAAAATGGAAGCTATATTATCTTGATATTGTATGTAGATGACATGCTTGTTACAGGGTCTAACATGCAAGATATAAATGTGCTCAAAAATAAATTAGCTAATTCATTTGAAATGAATGATTTGGGTGTTGCAAATAAAATCCTTGGTATGAGAATAATAAGAGACAGGAAAAATACCAAATTGGCATTGTCTCAAGATGAGTACATAGAGAAAGTGTTGGAGAGGTTTATAATGTAGAATGCAAAACCAGATAGCACACCTTAGGACATACATTTCAAATTAACCAAGAAAATGTGTCCCAAGACATAATAGAAAATATAATACATGTCCAAGGTTCGTTATTCATCAGTATTTGGCAGCTTGATGTATGCTATGGTGTTTACAAGACCAGATATTTCATATGCAATGGGAATTGTGAGTAGGTATATGAACAATACAGATAAATAACATTGAGAGGTAGTAAAGTGGATTCTCAGGTATTTGAGAGATACTACTACTAATGCATTGTGTTTTGGAGGCTCAAACACTATTCTATAAGAATATATTGATTCAGATATGGAAGGTTATAAAGAGAGCAGGAAGAGTACCACAAGGTTTTCTTTAACTGTAGGTGGAATAACAATAAGTTGGATTTTGAAAATTCAAAATGTTTTTCTACTTTCAACAATGGAAGCAGAGTATGTTGTTACTATAGAATCTAGTAAAGAGATGGTTTGGTTACAAAGGTTTATGGAGGAATTGGGAAAGCAACAAGAGAATAACAGGTGTACTATGGAAATCATGGTTCCATTCATATTGCAATGAACTCAAACTTCCATTCTAATACTAAAAATATATACCTCAAGTACCATTTCATATACCTCAAGTACTATGGAAAGATGGACAATTGAAGTTGGAAAATATACATACTAGCCATAACCCTATAGACATGTTAACAAAAGTAGTAACCAAGGAGAAATTGAGTTCCTACTCAGTTTTAGTTGGTATTCAAGCATAAAGGTGAAGATGAGAAATTTTCCAAGTCCAAGCTGGATCATAGTCCAGTAGGTACAGTAGTAGTGGAGTTGTTGTGATCAGTCCCCAAGTGGGAGATTATTGGTTTTGGAGCTTGATTATCTCCAATTCAAAGGTCTTATTTCAACCACATTTGGACCCCATTACCTAATGGGGGGTTTGGGAAGGATTTATTCCCCACATCTCTCGCCAAGGGGATTTTGGGGGGGTGAAAAATTTTGGTGCCCCCCCTGTTAGGGGTTTGGGGGAAGTGCCCCCGAAGAGAAATTTTTGGGAAATTTTCTTTGTAAAATATTGTAATTTCATATTCAGTCTTGATCGTTCATTAAAAGGTTTCATATGTAATGGTAGAAGTTGTGTTAGGTTTTTTTTTCCCTAGAAGGAAACCCTCTTTTATGAGGGAATTTTATTGTGGATGTGTATGCGAGTGAATATTTTATTCTGACAGAGGAGACTGCGATAGAAATATGAGGAAGTTACAATGGGTATGATGTAGGTTGTATATCTTAATTTGATAGATAATAATAAAAGGAAGGATCTGAAAATTTCTATGGTGCACGTAGCCTACACTGGGTGAATCATGTATATCTGTGTCTCTATTGTGTTGTGTATCTTTTGTGTTTAATTTTCACATTTTATTTTATTTTATTGCTCTGTCATCCTGTTTTTATAACATTATCTTTCTCATACATGAGGGAATAGACTAATCTGATGTAGGAATTTTCTAGGCTGATCCTGAAGTAAAATTGTTTGTATGAAACAATGAGACATAAACAACATAATCTAGACCAAGTTTTTCTAATTTAGAAAGGATTAAATGATTTTTTAAAGTGGATTTGTCTATTCTATATCCCTTTAGATGAAGGAGGAGGGACTTGGACATCATAAATAAATCCTATATGTTGTCAAAATTACTTGGATCTAAGAAATTTAGCTTGATCTCTAGCATATGGCCTCTCATTTCCTCCTGTTTTTCAAAGATATCCTCCAACTTTGTCCAAATATCATCTGGTGTGGTACAAGATTCAATGTGAAACAGAAGCTCGGGGGACATAAAAACATAGAGGAGGTCATAATCCTAATCCATGTGGTTGAGATACTTGTTCTTCTTGATAGAAGAGTTTGGCTCAACCTCTGTAGCCATGGTAATTTCGTACAAGTCACTGCATCTGAGTTGATGCAGAATTGTTAGCTTCCACTCAAGGTAGCTATGAGGGGTGAGAAGTATTGTTGGAAAATAATCCATCTTTTCATACTGCATATCCCTTCTGGACTTACAAATAAGATACATGTGTTCCTTTCTCCTAGCAACTTGTGGGCTCTAATACCATGTAGAATTATGGTGAAACCTACATAGAGAATATAGCTAATAACAATCTGTACAAATCTTAGAAATCGAGAGAAGGATAGAAGAGATGAGAGAAAAGAATAAGTAGAATTGTATTCATTAATGACAGAATTATTAATTATTGTTGGCACAAGGGTAGATCCAGGGTTCATCTCTAATAGCATAGTAACAAGACCTAACTACTGGCCCTTTTGGCAACACCTACGAAGAAGATGCAGTCTCACACGAACTAGCTATAGGGGGTTGCAGGACACAGGTGTATACAACCAGAGGAAATATGAGTGGAATCAAGGCAACCACGCATGGAGATCATATTAGTATTTTCAAGCATAAACCTACTGCGCATAGTTATATGTAATGTCCCTTCTTTGGGACATCATCACAGGGCAGAGACTTATGATGACCAGAGTAGCTAGATGGATGTTATAGCGAGTACAGGGGTATTTGAGGAGCATTGTGGGGTCCAGTTGGCATTTATCATCATATTCCATCATTATGATCCATTCCGCACAGGTTGGCTTTTGTTTCGTTCCATTCCGACGATTTCCATGATTTTGACTATTTTGAGCTATAAGTTAATTAAAATCACTGAAGAGGGCATTTTGGGCATATTACTTGGAGTAACCTCTCAGTGTAATAGCTCATTAGAATCGGGAGGAGAAGCACTACAGGATGGGATGGCTAGAAGTGACTTTCAGTGGCCAGGGAAGCAACAAGGAGAGATAAGGAGATCTTCAGAGGTAAAAAGGTTAATTAATTAATTAAAGTGATTTAATTAATTAATTAAATATTAATAAAATGAAAGTCACTTTGGAGGGACAAGGTGAGCCAAAAAGTATAAAAGGAACGCAAGGGCCTCTTCTTATGGATTCATGTATGTTTATCAGTTTGATATCTGGCTTTAGCTAGTGAGCCCATCTCTTGGGGGTTTTGAGGGTTTTGACTTAACAAACCCTAGAGGATGATTCGGTGGTGAAGGATTCCACCTAGCTTGCCCCAAGCTTGGTCTTGGAGATGCAATACTCTCCCACACCATTCTAGTTCCAGATCTACTCAGTTGTAGGAGGATTCTACATCAGTTTCATGTGCAGATAGAGAGAGGGTGCACCAGTTGAGGGATTCCAGTGGGGCGCATCATTCAGTGGGGGGATTTCAGATTTACAGAGATTGAGAGGGATCTTAGAGATTCGGTCACCTGGGTTATTCTTACCATCACCTGATCTATCAATTGGCATATTTGTTAGGGTGATTGGACACTTTTGGCAGCAGGGCCGAATTATATAGGATTTCAGTCATCTAGTGGGGTGCACCATTCAGTGGAGGATTTCAGATCTACAGAGATTGAGAGGGATCTTATAGATTCAGTCACCTGGGTTTTTCTTACCATCACCCGATCTATCAGTTGGCATATTTATTAGGGTGATTGGACACTTTTGGCAGCAGGGCCGAATTATCTAGGGTTTCAATCATCTAGTGGGGTGCACCATTCAGTGGGGGATTTCATATCTACAAAGATTGAGAGAGATCTTGGAGATTCGGTGACCTAGGTTGTTCTTACCATAACCCGATCTATCAGTTGGCATATTTATTAGGGTGATTGGAAACTTTTGGCAGTAGGGCCGAGTTATTGAGGGTTTCAGCCTTCTATTGGAGCATGGCATTCTTCAGCTGGAGATTTTGGCATTCAGATCTTCTTGTATTGATCGTCATTCCTCATTCAGCCTTTGGAGGCATCTTTTGTATTAGCGGGAGCATTTTGTAGCAGCTCTTATCTATTTTCTATCTTCTTGGCCATCTGTTGAGCTTTCCAGATCAGCATCTTCATTGTAGCAGGTTTCTCTATTTTATGAATAAAGAAGAAATGAGATTTTTTGGCTTGTCTATCTTATTGCATATGGTTGAGGTATGTTCTATGGTTATCTCTTTCTGTTATTTGTTGCATACACACATATAAACACATCTAAAAGGTAGATCAACAAAGTGTTTGACGAAATACCTCACTCAAAAAAAGTTTTGAAAAGACACCAAAACAGTGATGATCCTTGCATAATGGCTTGGGATCATTACAGTGGTATCAGAGCTTAAATCCTACAAACTTGAGGGGTCTTTCATAGGGATAAATGGATTTTTGGAAGGAAATGGAGATTGTTAACAGGATTGAGGAGTGTGAGAGGGAATATGAAACCCTCAATAATTTCAAAGGGATCATAACATTCCAATGGTTCCTATCCTATAAAAATCCTAGTTGGAACAAGAAGAAGATTGCACGTTGGCTCAAGAAGAGGGAGGAGATCAGAGCAGTGATTTGGGGTAACCCCACACCCATTAGGAGCATGCAGCTTTGCTATAGTTGCAAGGTGCCTTGGGAACCAAATCATAGGTGTAGGGGTAAGGGTAAGAAGCACACTATTGAGGTGCAACATGATAGTGATGATGGGGTGTGTGTGGATGGACCGACATATGTTGATTCAGAGCAGTCAGATGATGACAGTGACTCTTGCACAGGGGCTAGTGATAGTGACTCTACCTCAGAGGATAGTGATGATGACTCTTGCACAGGGGCTAGTGATGCTTGCACGCTTGAGGAGAATGATGACCCTTGT
>ML794117.1:398436-409345 GCA_009831015.1 Picea engelmannii
TAAAATTAAATAAAATTAGATAAAAACAATGAAAATGAAAACAAATTATACCCAATGAAAGTAGATTCAATTTTAAAAATGTTGGTATCAATTCTCAAACTAAATTCTGAGTATTTGTAGGAGTCCGCTACCTCCAAAGATGAGGTAAGATGGAGAGAATTTGCAGTTTCCTGCAAACAGTCCCATTTTCAAGTTTTCAGCCGAAATATTCTTTCGACCGAAACCTAGTTTTTAATGGAATCCATTAAAAATAAACGTTTCGGCCGAAAAGTATTTCGGCCGAAATATTCTTACCACGGGAAAATAATTCATTCAAAAAACATTGTACACGAATTTTGACGACACCGTTAAATTTGACGTGAAAATTTTCGGCCGAAAGTAACATTTGTTCGGCCGAAAAATTGCCGCTAGAAATTTTGGAGACCCGATTGTCACGAAAGTGTTACCCAAATTCATGATTTTACCCATATACTTGTGGATTTTTCTGCTTGTTGAGTTTTCCACGATCCACCTTCCTTGTTGATCTATCATTCTCGATCTCCTCATCCAACGGCTTGCTTTCTCTTAATTCACTCCATATTTTCTTCTCTTTTGTTCACTTGAACCCATTATCATTCACTGTGTATTCCACACAGTTCGCATCTCGCCTTTTATCCCTTAATATTCACTTACTTCCAGAACCAAGGGCCAACAGGCCCCCAACACTCACTTGTGACTCGTCCCAAGGCACTCTGATCTGAACCTTCTTCTTTTCTTCAACTGCAGACTGCATAGCGCGGTCTGTGCTTTCTTATTTGTTCCTCCCCACTATGTGCATAATGTCTTTTTTGTGTCTGTTACCCAGTTTCAATTGCACCTGGTACCTAGACCTTTATCCTTCTATTTTTAACTAGAGTTGCGAGGCAGTTGGTTGTCATAGTACAATTTCAACCGTCTCCCATTCACTAAACCTTCCTTCAACTATCCATGCAAAGTCTTCAATTGTTCATCTCTTCCTTCTGTGACATAAACAACCTCATATGGCCCCATCCAATGTGTTCTGAAATTCCCTGGATGCTTCATGAATTTGTTGTCCTATACCAATACCATATCTCCTTGCTTAAACACTTTCTTCTTGATGTGTCTATCATAGTAGGCCTTTTCTCATTCCTTCTAAACTTTTAGATGGAATCCTACAATAAATTTGTCTTCTTCTAGTTCAACCAACTATGTCAGCCTCTCTTGAACAATGTCAGTGTCATCCATATATGTAAAGGCTGCAATTATTAAGATGAGGACTAAACATTCCATGGGTACAACTTCTTCTAGGCCATAAACCAACTTAAAGGGGGTCTGCATTCTCATATTCTTACAAGTAGTTCTCTAGGCCCATAACATTGTTGGTACTCTCAAAGCCCATTCATCTCTGTTCACACTGCAAATCTTCATCAACGTTGTCTCCAAGATCTTATTGAATGCTTCAATTGTCTCGTTCTCTTGTGGGTGGTAAGGAGTTCTCTTCTAGTGGTGAACTTCAAATTCTTGACTCAAGGCTTCAATAGTCTTATTAATAAAATGTGTACCTTGATCACTCATCAGGATCTTTGGGCATCCAAACCTGGTTATGATATCATCAAATATGAAACGCGTAGTTGTAGTTTCACTACAATCCTTAACTGCTCTTTCTTCTGCCCATTTGGTCAAATACTTTGTCGCAATGATGATGTATCTAGCTCCTGTGCGCTTCCCTGGTGGGTTTATAGGTCCCACGACGTCAATGGCCCATTTCTCAAAGGCATGTAAGGTTATTTTGGGTGATAATGGCATGTCATCTCTTCTGGATGGTTTCCCAACTCTTTGGCATACATCACGGACTCTATAGTAGTCTTTAGCATCTCTGTGTAAAGTAGGCCACCAGAGGCCAACTCTATGGACCTTCTGCACTGTTGATTTTCCTGCGTAGTATCCTCCTACTATGGCTTCATGAGATTATGCTAAAATCAATGGTCTTTCTGCTACCATGACATATCTCCTCGGTATCTCATCAGGTCCCATCTTGTGTAGTTGTCTATCTATAAGTGAAAAATCTACAGCACACACTACTAGTTGTTTCTTCTGGGTGATTGTGTATTCACTAGGTGCCATTCCTGTTAATAGGAACTGGATTGTCTCAGTGAAGTAATCATTAACCTTTCTAATGGGTAGAAAATGTGCATTCGACAGTGTATCTTCCAAAATAGTAGGTTCCTCTCCATGTTCCAATCTCGACAAGTGGTTAGGTCCCTTTTTCATCCTTCCTAGCTTTACCACAATTTCAAAATCATATTCCTAAAATAAAAGAATCCATCTGCATATCCTTCTCGCCAGCACCAGCTTTTTGACTAGGTATTTTAGCGTGGAGTCATCAATGAACATCTTAAAGTGTCCTCCCAACAAATAGTGATGAAACTTCTATAGTGCATACACCATGTCTAAACCTTCTCTCTCGATGGTGGTGTAATTTATCTTAGCTGTTGAGAGCTTCCTGCTAGCAAAGTCTAACGAGTGGTAAATATCTCTTTCTCCTGATTGTGCTAAAATTGCTCCCAATTAAATAGAACATCCATCGACATGTACATGAAATTTCTTTCTCCAATCCGGGAAAACTAGAATAAGCACAGTAACCATTTTTTGTTTCAGTGTGTCGAAGCTCTGCTGACATGCTTCTATCCATTGAAACTGACGATATTTCTTCAGTAGCTTCTCCATGGGTGTTGTAATCTATGCATATCCCTTAATGAACTTCATGTATTATCCAGTATGTCTCAGCGTAGTGCACAGTTGTTTGACTGAAGTAGGAGGGGGGAAATCGACGACAATGGCAATCTTAGATGGATCTACCACCAATCCCTACTTACACACAATATGGCCTAGAAACACTTGAAAGGGTGAAAATAAGATACACTTCTTAATATTTAGGGAAATATGACATTGCTTGCACTTATCCAACATTAGTCTTAAAGATTCAATATGATATTGCAACCAACTCAAAATAGTCCAGTCATCAAAATATGCTTCCATAAATTTATATAAAAACTCCTTGAATGCTTCGACCACCACCCTAGAAAAGATGGTTGGTGCATTCTTCAATCCAAAAGGCATCACTATGAATTGGTAGGATCCCCACTCTATTGCAAATGTGGTATTATGGCGATCTTTTATGGCAATCCTGATCTGATGGTATTCTGAGAATCCATTGGTGAAAGAGTAGACTTCATGTCCTCCCATGTTATCTAACACTTCATCAGTAAATGGTGTAGGGAATGGATCATGTAGACATGCATCATTTAGATTCCTAAGATGTACATAGATTATAAACTCTCCGGGATTCTCATCCTGCACCACCATAGGGATAATCCATTATGACTCTTCGATAGGTTCTATGATCCCTTCTTCCAGCATTATGTCTAGTTCAATATTAACTTTCTCCTTATATTTATGGTTCAATATGTAAGGTCTTTTTTTATCTGGCCTTGCATCTGGTTTCAAGGGGATCTTCATATCTCCCATGGGCCCTTTAATTCCCTTCATATCAGTGAACTTGGTTAGAAACAAGTCCTAATATTCATGCAACAATTCTGTGATCTTATCAATAGTGGAATCATCCCAGTAATATCCAACATTATCAAGCTTAGGTGCTTTCTCTATTCCAATATTAACTTTCTTGATTTTGATTGGTTGTCCAATAAAAGGTAGTTCGACTCCTAGTCCTTCTATGTCTTGTTGTCCTTTTGTTTATGTGATGTTCACCTTCCTAGGATCATCGTCTTCATCGACATTGATATTGTAAAATCCTTGAAATTTCTGAAGAGCTTCATTCCATTCATCTTCTTCATTCTCCACAGGGAGGCTAGGGGCTTCCTCAAATACTTTTGTTCTTACAACCTGTAAAGATTGATCTACCAGAGGGTGTTGAGTTTCAAATAAAAATGTAGCTACAAACTTATGTGTCATACCTTGCCAATCTGCAGTGGTGAGGCACAGTTCCACTTCAAGGTACTAGTTGATAGGCACTATGTCTAGAGTATTGATGAATTTATGCACCCATTGTTCTTGAGGAATGCAGCTCCAGGCCTCCTCACAACCTCACACATGGTCTTTCGGGAAGCTTTGACCTGTGTACCTAACTTTGCATCCTTCAAGTTGTTCTGAAAATTGCATTGTCATCAAAGTATGACATTGTATCCAGTTCATGATGTTCCTTTTATGCGTTCCCCACCATCTTGATGGAGTATCTTTCAAAGCCTCGTCTAGTGCCAACAGTCTTGTTGTGTCGATCCAATGAACTTCTATGGTCAATCTAGCACATCGTCGTGTAGATACTTCATACATTTGATTCTTCCAATTCTCCAGTGCTTCTTCTGAGTCTGATGAGCATGCGTTGTTACTTCGCCAGTTTAAATTCCCATCTGTTGTAGGATTAATTTAATCATCTTGTCTTGTGGTCAATTTGTATATATTATCTATCTCATATGATTGGTCCTCTTCTTTGATGGGATCTACGTATCTTGGACCTTCATCAGGATCCAAAGGTGCGATGACCCTAAGGCCATCACTTTCAAATGTCATTCTTCTTTTCTTCAAGTCAACAATAGTAGAATTGTTGAAATCCCAATCAATTCCTAATAGCATGGGGTAAGGAAAACTATCATCGACTATCTCAATCACCTCAAACTCCAGAAATGTTCTAAACCCATCGATGTCCATAGGGACATGTTCCAGTCTTTCGAAGGGGCTCACAGCCTATTGATTGGCCATCCTAAGCCTGATAGGGTAATAGATCAACTTAGGTTTTCCCATCAGTTCCTAGGTCTGCTTCATCATGACATTGACCTCTGATCCTAAGTTGATGACCACATAATCTATATCATATTCTCCAATTTGAGTGTTAAGGTGTAGCTCCTTATTTTTCCTTCTGTTTTTGGATAGTTGATGTACAACTTTATTTAGTAGAGTATATACCTATCCTAGCTCATATTGTATGATCAAGTTTTGTAGATCTTGTACAATTCTCTCATACTTTATCAAATTAATGCAAGTGCATAAGAATTCCATGAGTCTTCTTACCTATTTTCCTTCTCCAGGTGAAGCAAACTGATCAAAGGTCAAGGGCATTCCACATTCTCTCACTTCTGGTTGTGCCTTTGATGAAGAATCTTGATCTCTTCTAAACTCTTTTCTTTCCTATTCAAATTTATGCTTCTCTATTTTTGGATCAAAATATTGTGACTTCTCTGCATCTTTTATGACTCTTGATGTTTTGTAGTCTTCCCTGGAGTCACCATGTCTTCTCCTATAGCAGTGCCTTCTCTAGTGATAATAGTGACTCTAGGATCTACTCCACGAGGTTCTGATGTGATTAGTTGTACTTTTTGGTGTCCTCCTCATCTTTCCTGAAGTTTGGCTAATAGTGCGGGACAATATTCTATGACATGTTCAAATGAGTTGTAGTAATTGCAAGTGGTACAAGGGTTTTGACAATCCCTTTTAAAATGACCTGGATGTGCACAATTATAACAAATGATTTGACCTCTACCTCGACCCATACTTCATCCTTGTCCTCTTCCTATGAATCCACCATGAGGGTTGAAGTTTCCTCTTCCAGGGGAATTATACTACGTAGTGTTCCCTTATTATTGTACTTCACCTTGAATTTTGTATATATCCCTTGACCTTTCATGCATGAGGTCATAGGCCCTACAATCCATATCATCATTCCCTATCGACTTAAAGAACATGAAATACAAATTTGTGGGTGTATGAACATATTTTTGCATGTAATAACATTCACAAGGGCGATGTTTATTTCTACATACCTTGCACCAAGGTAGGGTAACTTGCTTAAAAGGGTTCAGAGCTCCAGAAGCCAAGTATTCATGAAACAGGGGGCAATGCTCCTTATCATGGCCTTTTGATTTGCATATGATACACTAGATGTCTTTTCTTTTATCTTTTCCCTTGTTTTTTTTCATATCCTTTACCTGTAGTGATAATCTAGTTAGCTGACTCAAGATTTGACTCATACCTGATTTGGATTCTCCCATAGGGGATGATTCTAGCTTCATGGAAATATCCAATGCCTTAGCCTATGAAGCGATATTCTATTGCATTAGAGGGACTCTGATGTGTGATAAAAGGGCATCAATGAACCATTCCTTGTTCTTCTCATCTGGGATCTGAAAATTCAGCTGGCCCGTTAAGGTTTTAAACCTTTGATCAAACTCCCAAATAGGTTCAACTATTCTCTGCTTGATTTCTTTCAATTCTGTAATGCATTGTGACTCTGACTTGGGTTTCTTAAATTCTACAACCAACGTGTTCTTGATCTCATTCAGCAGTTTAGACTATACAATTCCTTGGACAAGTTTCATGTACTAGCTCAGTGTGCAGTCTCTTAAGGTAGTACTAAACTAATATCATTTAAAAGCTTCTTCGGTGACATTCTTAATACTCCATACAACTTCACATAGAAACCAATGTTGATCAGGATCTTCATATCCATCTCCTCTAAAGGTGGGTAATCTCATCTCATCTGCCATAGATCTTCCTAGGTTTTCTGACTGAGTATGCGTTGAACCACTTGTACCAGTTCTCTGAGTGCTCTGATAACTTAGGTTACTCTGGTTACTTAATGTTGTTAAAAAAATATGGGGGTGTAATAGTACTTAATTAAATAGTCTGCGTAGTCCCTGAAGTTTCTAACTCTTCTTGGTGAGGTTCTTCAATCTTCTCTTCTTCTGCCCTAGTGGAATCTAAATGTTCCTCATTCATCAACTCTTCTTCTTCTCCACTATAGAACCCTTCGTCTTGTGCTGGTTCATCACTCTTCCAAAACAAATTCACTAGAGGGACTTTTCTTAAGTTTCTCCAAATGTGCATGTATCTGATCTTTGTGTTGCTACCATTGTCTAAATTCTTGAACATTATCTTTTTCAGTATGAACCACTACTGTATCTTCAAGATGTTCTTCTCATGCAATAACATCTTGATCTTCAACTTTAATAAGTGTAAAAATTTTCCTCTAGCTCCTTTAAAGAAATATCTCTCTGCTTGGATATATGATTCTACCCTATCAATAGAAAACTCTGTGATATACCCTTCAATGGTACTATAAAACTAGTGATCTACTGCTCTTGACATGGCATTATCAATTTTTTTGACCTTCTTGATCAACGTTGACATCCAAACCACAGGCGGTCCAGATATGATCTCAAACTAAGTGTCTGCTAATATGGTCAGCCACTCGTATAACCGCTTATAAATACCTCCAAATAAAATCTTGTGTATATCATTGAAGATATACCTTCCCAACTAGTCTTCTATGTTAATATTAAGGTTCTTGTTGTGGGCTTCTGCAAAGTCCTTTTCTTGTTCTTCTATCCACTTATGAATATCTATTTTCGATGGAAACCACCTTGACATACCCTCAAGAAGATCTCAGTCCCGACAACGGAACCATTTGTTGGCACAAGGGAAGACCTAGGGTTCATCTCTAATAGTGCACCAACAAGCCCTAACTATTGGCCCTTTCAGCAACACCTACGAAGCATATGTAGGCTCACTTGAAGTAGAAATCGAGGGTTGCAGGACACTAGTGTCTACAACCAAAGGAAATGCAAGTCGAATCAAGGAAACCAATCACGGAGATCAGATTATTCTTTTCAAGAATAAACCTACTTCACAGAGTTATATATTAGATCTAACATACTAATCCATCAACAAAGTAACAGAGCAAAGAAAAAAACACCAATCACACACAACAATAGGATATACGTGGTTCACCCTCTCCCTAGGGATACTTCCACATAACTGTGCTTTATAATATATCAGGTGAAAGATTACATTTCTATCTGCGCTCTTAGCTTGTAGATCTCTCTCTTTCTCTCTTCTCTCTATCTCCCTTCCCTGCACACCTATCTGCAGGGTTGATCTTTGCATGCAGCTGAAGATCTTACAACACAGATTTATCTCTCCACACAATACTTCTCTCTCAGTGATAACAACAATCAATCATTATTAAATACTCGAACCCATATCAGGTCTTCTTGACCTTTATTTATACATTACAATAGCTCATTGATAGCCTTGGGCTAGAGCCTAGGTGTTTAAAACCCTATATACCAAACCCTAGGTGTCTAAAACCCTAGGTCAACTTGACCCACGTTTCTAGGGCTTCACCAGCCTGTCTGTCCTTTCTTCCTGCAAGGTTCTCCAAAGCATCTACCGGTGGCTTTTTCCTCTTGTTGAGCTTTCCATGATCCATCTTCCTTGTTGATTTGTCATCCTCAATCTCCTCATCCAACAACTTTCTTTCTCTTACTTTGCTCCATCTTTTCTACTCTTTTTTCTCACTTCGACCCAGTATCAGTCACTGTGTCTTCCGTGCAGTTTGCATTTTTCCTTTTCTCCCTTAATCTTATCTCACTTCCAGAACCAAGGGCCAACAATTACACATGATATACTCTAAATGTCTAAGTAAATTCATCATAGTAGTGATCTGTAAAGATCTAGACACTCATTGATAGAAATAGAAGTAATCTTCCACATACTCCCAGTTAACTTATCCATGCAATCATCCACATAGTCCTAGTTAACTTATCCATTCAATCATCTATTAACTGATTCACATGTGTGGAAGTGAAAGGAACACATGTAACCACTAGTGATAAAACTGAGGTTGCCATGTATGAGTGACTTCCACTATTCTAAGTGAGTGTAACTGAGTGTAACTAACTTTGAAAAACACCCTATTTTTTAGGGGGTATTCTCTAGAGAGAATATTCTCATCTAATGAAGCATTCTCAACATTGGACTATCAACCTTGGGGAAATAATTACATAGGTGAGTGTGTAATATCTCCAACAATTATTATATATTATGAGGATGAAATTATATAATTATTAAAAATATCATAATTATTTCATGAGGAAATAATTATTTTGTCATAATTTCATAATTATGGCATAAGAATTTTTTCATAATTAAGAAAAAACTCATACTTGAGAAGAAAGTTCATAGCGATTTGGAAAAAACTCATAATTGAGCATGGAACTTGAGAAAAAATATCATAATAGAGAAAAATCTCATAATGGGTGGGAAAAATATCATAATTGAGCATGGAACTTCTGTATGACTTGTAATTTCTTAGTTTACATATCATCAATACTAAGTATGACTTATATCAACCTAATTCACATGCACTTATCTCTAACCTCTTCTAAATTTCTATAAGAAAAGGACACATTTGGGGATAGGGAGATCTAGAGTTTGAGATTCATTATGTTAGGGAAATAGAGATAGGGATAAGGAACTCTCAAGGATCTTAGAGATAGAAGACTACTTCAACACTCTTAAAGTATCCTCACTTGATGTACTTTTACTTTTATTTATATAGATCTATGGTTTTTTTCCTCCAATTTGTGTGATCTATGTTTGTTGCATATGTTGCATTGGTAGATATATCTTTCATTGAGAAAGGTAGATTAGATTTGTTAATACATTATTTACCTATGTATGCTTAAAATATTTTGAGAAGAGTTTGGTTGTTGTCTTGTGTACAGGAGCTAAGAGTGATGTCTTGGAGATACATCACCATGGGAAGTTGTAGGACAACCATTAAGAAAAATGCACGTTTTTTCCATCTCCCTTTCAACATAACTAGAGTATGTGTACCTATGATTTAGAGGAAACCCTTAGAAATGTATCCACTTATGTCACTCATCTATGTCATATCAATGAGAGGTCTCACCTATTCGTAAGGAGATAACTCTACAGCCATAATTTTATTAATATAAACAAAAATACATAATCATATTCCCATGGAATTCAGTAGTGTAATTAAACCCCCATCTAGACATTCATATGTCCATGAATCCTTCATAAAAAATTTTTAGATTACATCAAGGTTCTTACATCATCACTTTCTATTCAAAAATCAAAATTGATCACCATATCTTTGCATCATCCATTCAAATTGTTATCCTAAAAAAGTACAATAATTTTACAAAAAAAATGAGAATGAGACTAAAATATATAAGTTAGATACAATGTTCATAGTTGTATTCATCCGAGTTTCCATTTTTATTTATAAATATGATCATCGTTCCTCATTCCAGTAAACTCCAACTTTTGAGATCATGTTTGCAAGTTTTCATATGTCCTTGTAGTTATGACACATAGATCTATATGAGAAATATGCAAGTAGAATAATAAATTCATCATACAAAGGTTATAAGGTAAATTTCCGGAGAGAAACTTATTTTTGCATGCATTAAATAACCAACATTGAGTCACCAAATATTTGTAGATGAATTACACCAAACACTTTTCCTAGCTTAAAAAATGGTTTTAGAGCCATCATTTCTTAGGAGTTATAAGTTTCCTAGCCTATTCTATCTCTAAATGAAATATTATGACCTATATATATAATTCCTCCTAATCCTCCCTTAGGAGGGTTCCCCTGTAATGCACCATAAAAAAATTCCCATGGGATTGTAGATTTTAACCTTGTACAATATTTACTACAAACAAATTTTCAATAAAAGAACAGAAAAGATACAATGGCAAATACAAACATTACATAAAGATTTTTCCCCTGGAAACCCAAACCGGGAAAACCAACATATTTTATATTCATTCATTGTGATACATTGTTTACAATACAATATACATATAGGAGCCAACGACATCCAAAACCCTAACCCAATGACTTGGATTAGTCAACAACCCTAATTCCTTAACAGGAAATAGAAAACCATTGACAAAGAAACAATGTGCCGAAAAACCACTTAGAGAGAAAGAGTTGGTATATGTAGGAGAGAAAGAGAGGAGATATAGTGGGAGAGAGGGGGAGAGAGAGAGGGAGGATGGGGGTAGAGAGATAATGTGCGAG
>ML794117.1:409748-423249 GCA_009831015.1 Picea engelmannii
GAAGAGAGGTCAAGAGTGATATGGAGAGAGAGAGAGAGGGAGGTAGAATGAGAAAGATAAAAATAGGGGAAAAGAGAGAGAGTGAGAGTAAGACTAAAAACAAGGAGATATAGAAAGAGATAGAAAAGGAGAGGGGGAGTATAGGGCGAGGGAGGTACAAATGGGAAGATGGAGGGGGAAAGAGACATAGAGAGAGTCATAGTGGGGGGAGGGAAAGGAGTGAGGGAGGGATGGAGGGAGGGAAAGAGAGGGAGGTAGGAGGGAGAGAAATAAATGGAGGGAGAGAGAGAGAGGTAGAGAGTCAAATAAGGGGAATATAGAGAGGGAGTGGGTGAGAGAGTATAATCCATGGTGAGAAAAGGTATAGGTCTAGGTCATGGTCTAAGTATATGATTCGGGTGGATATCGGTGGCCACCCACCTTTTCCAACTGGATCAAAACATTTTTCTGGCAATTTTGGGAATTTACTATTTTTAGCAACTTTAACTTCTAGGGCCATTTTGAGGGCCTAAATGAAGTTTTTTTAGGATTGAGATTCTCAGTGATAACCAAATGCATTATTGAGCCCCCAAAATGAATATCCTTGGAAATACCTTTCCAACGGGTTATCATACGCCTAAAACATAGATCGTATGCAAAAATTATGACCACGAGAAGTTGATGTACTAACTTACCTAGATGGGGCCCACATGACTTTTGGAACTTCATCTCCTAGGGTTAGGTTTTTGTATTTCTAGGGTTTTTGGAATTCCTGTTTATTGTAAAAATTCCTTTAGAGCCTCATTGTAATGATATTCTTTTGAATGAGCACAATCATCACATCTCTTCTCAGAGATAATCCGCCACCATTCCAGCCAGCTTGTTTCCGTTGCATTTTACAGTTTCAGCTTATTTCCTTATTGAATAGAAAACCATTTTTACTGTATCTTTGTTATTTTGTGTTAATCACTTGTTAGTAATCTATAGTCATTTTCTTCTGCACATAAAATCTGTATCAGTGGTATTAGAGGGGTCTGCTCCTTGTCGTCTTAATGCATGCCCCCAACGAGATTGGAGTACAAAGAGTTGGGTCTTGAGCTTGTTTCTCTTGAGGAAAAAATCTCTCGCATGCCCAAGAGACCTCTCATGGTAGGAGAAAAGAAATATCATGGGAAAGGATATCCTTTCAAACTATTGATTGAGGAATCCCTCATGCAACAAAGTAATGAGATGATGGATAGTTTCGCACAAATCCTTTGGCGATTACCAATAGGCGATGCATATTCTTCGATTGGAGGCACCACCCCCTTCAAGGTACAAATAAACTTAGATATTCCTATATTTGAAGGTCAGATACACACAGATGTTGTAGACAAGAGGTTGAACCTACTAGAAGGGTATTTTTCTATCCATAACTTTTCAAATAGAGAAAATATTACTTTTTCGCTCCTTAAAGCCATTCCCCATGTCAAAGATTAGTGGGAAACTTTTTGTGAGAAAAAGGAAACAGAGGAACCCTCATTATTTATAGTCATGTCCACCTGGGAACCCTTCAGGGATTCTATTAAGGAACAATACTACCTTGTCGGAAGTTATGACAACTTGTATGCCAAATGGACCACACTGCAACAAGAAAGAGACCAAGTAGTGCCAGATTTCACAAATATCTTCCATACCTTGCACACCAAGCTTGGTATCAAATATTCAGAGCAACATCTAGTGCTCAAGTACTGTCAACCTCTGCATAGATACATCCAGATGAAGATGGAATTTTTGGACATCTCATCCTTGGGCATGGCCTACCGATATGGCGTCCAAATAGAGTAGAAGCTTAAACAAAAGATGCATCAATTTGGGCCTAGGAACCCCTCACAAAAAAATCCAGGAAAGGGCAGCCCCAACACACAGAATGAAGGAAAGAGAAAATATGGATAGTATCAAGACAACCAGTCCATGCTGTAAGAAAATAAGGACACCAAAAAGACAAAGAAAGATATTGGGAAGTGGTGCAACTTCCATACGAGCCCTTGGCATAACACTGTTGTCTGTCGCTCAAAGAAGTTGTTGTTGGTTGAAGTGAAAGCCTTTGAATAAAATATAGGTTCTGAATCTAAGACAAAACAGAAAGGGGAAGACATATCATTGACATGGAACCCAGTGCCATCATTTCTACCACCAAGCTCCAGCCTGGTGAACCAAACGATCCAGAAGAAGGAGAATTCCTCTTCCATTCACAGATGTGGGTAAAAGGCACCCCACTACACTTCATCATTGATAGCGGTAGCCAGAACAACCTCATCTTAGTAGAGGTCATCAATCAGTTGGCCCTACCAACAATGCCACACCCACAACCCTACACCATTGGATGGCTCCACCAAGGAAGTGATCTTCGTGTCAGCCAATAGTGTCGACTGTTGTACGACATCAAGCCCTTCAAAGACGAGGTATTTTTTGATGTGTCTCCTCTCAAAATTTGTTATTTTTCTTTGGTCCAACCTTATTTATGGAAATATCATGTTGTATATGAATCTAGGCCTCATAGTGTTATTATTACTTTGAACAGGAAATTGTACAGGATACCTGAGGTAGTCCCACCTAGTGTTATTTCCTTGATCTTTGCTAAGCAATGTAGGAAGGTCATATCTTAGAAGGGGAAGTTTTTCTTCTTTGTGATTCTCTCTGAGAATAAGAAAAAGATCACAGCCACATCCAGGGTCTCTGTAGCCGACCTCTCCACACAATAGATGCAAGTAGATAAGGTCATGGAAGAATACTCAAATATCTTCTCCTCACCTACCAAAGTACCTCTGCACTCCTAGGTCAAGCACCCCATCGATCTGACCCCCAATGCACCACTTCCCAATGGGCCTGTCTATCATTGCTCTTTGACCAAGAAATGCTCCACAAGGGGCACATCTGTTCTAGCTCATCACCTTGAAGAATCCCAACCGTGTTGGTACAGAAGAAAGATGGAACCTGATGACTCTTCATTGATTACCGGGATCTGAATAAAATCACAGTTCTAAAATAGTAACCCATTCCGTGAATCGACGACCTCCTTGATCAACTCACAGGGGCCAAATGCTTTAGTAGAATGATCGGAACTCTAGCTACCACCAGGTTCAGATAGAACATAAAGATGTATGGAAAATTGCCTTCAAGTCAAAGGAAGGCCTTTATGAATGGTTGGCCATGCCCTTTTGTTTGACAAATTCTCCAGCCACTTTCATGAGGATGATGGACGATATCCTGTGACCATTCACCAATAATTTTGTAGTGGTGTATCTGGATGACATTCTCATTTACAACAAGACTTGGGTTGAACACTTGCAACATATTCAACAGGTTTTGCACACCCTACGGTAGCACAAGCTATATTCCAACTTGAAAAAATGCTCTTTCGGCATGGACATGGTCCGTTACCTAGGATACATCATTGATCATCATGGAATACATGTAGATCCAACCAAGATCCAAGTCATATGTGACTGGCAAGCCCTAACCACACTCACTGAGCATTTGAGCTTCTTGGGCCTTACTAATTTCTACCATAGGTTTATGTTGGGATTCTCCCATATTGCATGGGCCCTCAGCCAAATAACCAGGGGTGGTGGTAAGGCTAAATTTGCATGGGGTCAGTCCCAACAACAAGAGCTCGATTATTTGAAGCAACTCTTGTGCTCATTCCCAGTACTTTCACTACCAGACCTGCAACAACCCTTTGATATCAGGATAGATGCTTCAGACTATGCCGTGGGCATTGTTCTCACTCAGCACAGCCACCCCATGTCCTATCATAGTGAGACACTATTAGATTTTGTCTGTAGGTACCCTACTTATGACAAAAAAATGTACTCCATTATGCAAGCCTTCCACCAGTGGAGACATTACATTCTTGGGAAGGAGATAGTCATCCACACTGATCATAAGCCACTGTATTTCATGTAGACATAAGGAATATTGTAGAATGATCACCATCAGAAGTGGTCCACATACTTGTAACAATTCCACCTCAACATCAAGTATAAAATAGGAAGCATCAATCACATTGTTGATTGCCTCAGCAGATTGCCAATCGCGACACTCACCACAATGATAAACTCTTACAGCCATGAGACCTCTAGATGGCCCCAACTCTATGAGACAGATCTGGACTTCGCCACCACCTACCAAATGTTGGGTGCAAATGCAATTGTTGATAATGTCCATCTTTAGGATGGGTTGTTGTTTCGTCTAGGCCATATCTGTGCTCCATAAAGCAAGCAAGAGAAAATGATCTAGGAAGCCCACTAAAATTGGGTGGAAGGTCTCTTCAGCATCAAAAAGATAGTGGTGATTCTATAGAAACATTTCTACTAGCCAAAACTTCGTCAGGATGTCAACAAGTATATCAGGTCCTACACTACCTGCACTATTTCCAAAATGACCACTAAGAAACATGGCCTATATGCCCCTCTTCATACTCCCGATAGGCCATGGGAATCAATCTCAATGGAATACATGTTGGGCCTCCCATACACCAAGTGGGGAAATGATTGTGTTTTTGTGGTTGTTGATCTCTTTTCTAAGATGGTGATTCTGGTTGCCTGCAAGAAGAACATCATAGTAGAGGCCACTACCAAGATCTTATTTGAACGAGTCTCGATACATTTTGGAATCCCACAAATCATTGTCTTATATTGGGACAGTCGATTTCTAAGAACATTCAAGTCGATCATTTGCTCAATGTTGGACACCAAGCTCACCAAATCCACGACCTTCCACCCCCAAATAGATGGCCAAATTGAGGTCATAAATCGAATGATTGTGCATATCATTCACATGTATAATTCAAATAACCCTCACACATGGGATGAGAGCCTTCCCTATTTCCAACATAGATACAACTGAGCCCTTCATAGCTCAACCAACCACAACCCCTTTTAGATGGGGTTTGGATTCCAACCATTGGGTCCCCTAGATGTTGCACTTCCCCTTGCGATCACCTCGACTGAATCATCTCCTAATCCAACTGAAGCTGAAAAAGCCACCCGATTCATTAAGTAGATCCAGTACATCTACTAACAGGTTCAAGATATCCTACAGAATTCCAATGACAAGTACAAGCAATGCCATGATCAACATCAGGTGCCGCATACATTTCAGGTGGGGCACAAATTTTGGCTACACTTCCAGAAAGAACACCTTCCAGGACCCCATCAGAAGCTTCACACACTACTTTATGGGTCATAAACCATCACCAAGGCCATGGGGGATAATTCTTTTGATCTCAACATTCCTCCTTTCCTTGGCCTGCACCCAATTTTCAACGTGGATCTCCTTCGCCCTTATTTCCCACCATTATTGGACACCTCACACGTAGAAGAACAACTGACACCAACATATATCAAACCCAAATTCATACAACTGGCATCCAGTGATCATATTTTGGAAACAAAAATCAAGGGCACTCGACAGCAAATTATCCATCTTTATCAGGTCATCAAAGCAGGGCAGCTCCTGCACCAAGGCACGTGGCTCACCCGGGGCCAAATTCAGCAGAAATTTCCTCATCTGATGTGGGAAATCAATGCAATGGATAAAATTGATTCCTAAATATGGAGGATTGATCCAGGTGGATATCGGTGGATACCCAACTTTTCCAACTGGCTCAAAACAAATTTCTGGCAATTTTGGCAATTTACTATTTTTAGCAATTTTAACTTCCAATGCCATTTTGAGGGCCTAAATGAAGGTTTTTCGATATACATATTCTCCATGATAGCCAATGTCTTTGTTTATCCCCCAAAATGAATCTCTTCGATGATACCTTTCCAACGGTCTATCATATGCCTAAAACAAAGATCGTATGCAAACATTACAACCCCAGGAAGTTGATGTACTAACTTACCCAAACGGGGCCCACATGACTTTTGGTGCTTCATATCCTAGGGTTAGGTTTTTGGATGTTTAGGGTTTTGGGAATTCATGTTTATCATAAAAATTCCTTCAGAGCCTCATTGTAAGGATCTTCCTATGAATGAGTGCAACCGTCACATCTCTTCTCAGAGATAAGCCACCACCATTCTAGCAAGCTTGTTTCCGCTGCATTTTACAGTTTCAGCTTATTTCCTTATTGAATAGAAAACCATTTTTACTGTATCTCTGTTATTTTGTGTTAATCACTTGTTAATAATATGTAGTCATTTCATTCTTCTCATAAAATCCAGATCAGTATAGGTCTATTTCTTGACATGGTTTTCCAGGTCTAGGTCAATTGAATTTATTTCCTTATCATGCCTTGTCTTGCAATGTACCACTCTTTCTAGTGTGCGAGACTGTGGGAGGGAGAGAGAGGAGGGAAAATGGGGGAGGTAGAGAGTGAGTGTGTTAGAGTGTAGGAGGGAGGGATATATACACAAAGAGGGGAGGTAGAGAGTGAGTGTGTTAGAGTGTGAGAGGGAGAGAGAGGAAGACATAGAGGGGGGATAGAAAGTGTGTGTGTGAGATTGTGGAAGGGAGAGAGAGGTACACAAAGAGGGGAAGTAGAGAGTGAGTGTGTTAGAGTGTGGGAGGGAGAGAGAGGAAGACATAGAGGGGGGATAGAAAGTGTGTGGGTGGGAGAGAGAGAGGAGGACAAAGAGTGAGGTAGAGAGTGATTGTATTAGAGTGTGGGAGGGAGAGAGAGGAATATATAGATGAGGAATAGAAAGTGTGTGTGCGAGAGTGTGGGAAGGATTGAGAGAAATGCATAAAAGGGTGGTAGAGAGAGTGTGTGAGAGTGTGAGAGGGAGAGAGAGGAATATAGAGAGCGGGTAGAGACAGAGGTACATGTAAGAGAGAGCAGGAGATGTAGGAGATATAGAGGAGAGATACTAGAATGGATGGGGAGAGAGAGAGAGAGGGAGGGAGGAGAGGGGGAGGGAGAGAGTGTGTGAGAGTGTGATAGGGTGAGAGAGAAAGGAAAAGATTAGGGGTAGAGAGAGGTGTGAGAGGGAGGGATAGGGATACAGAGAGGGGGTGTAGAGAAAGGGATAATGAGAGGACATGAAGAAAAGAGGGAGACATAGAAGGGGGGGTAGAGAGAGAGTGAGAGGAAGGTGGGGATATAAAGGGAGACAGAGAGGGGGAATAGAGAGAGAAATAGGGGAAGAGAGAGAGTGAATGAGAATAACAATGAGGAGAGAGAGAAAGGGTGGGAGAGAGGTGGAAGAGGGGGTGAATAGAGAGGGACTTGGTGTGAGAGTCTTAGGTATGTTAAGGTAAGGTCTAGGTATAGGTCTTTCCATTCCTTGTGATATGTAAGTCTTTCCATGTCTAGGTATTACCATGTATAGGACTATAAGGGAGAGAGATAAATACAAGGAGAGAGGGTAGAGAAGGAGAGTGAGAGGGATATAGAGAGCGGGGGTAGATGTAGGAGAGAGAGAGAGAGAGAGAGAGAGAGAGAGAGGGATGGGAGAATGACTTATAAGAGTGTGTGCACATTATTTGGAATACGTGTGCATTCCTAGAGATCATTCATGCTCCTTAGAACACACACTCATTCTGTTGAACTCAAATTTGTTTGGGAAGAATTGGCAGCATGTATCCCAACTTGGTTATCTTGGATTTAGATTTGGGATGACAAACCTAGTGGTTTGGTGTACAAATTGACAAAAACCTCCATTTTTGTGAATACCCCTCTATATTTGTTTCTTTGACGTTGGTTTTCTATAGGATAAATAATTCAGTTGTTGATGAAACTATATACATATATAGATTCCTCTATGAAGATTTCAAGTATATATATATATATATATATATATATATATATATATATATATATATATATATATTAAAATTAACATTGTTTACTATTTTTAATCTATTTTTGTCTTCACATATATCAAAATCCTAGAATACATACCTCTCTTATTTCTTCTATAAATTTTTATTGACTTAACCATTTCTCAAATGAGTTATATGTGGCACTAGAGGATACTAATACCTACAATTTGAAAAAAAAAATTGATCATTTTAAGACCCTCTTAGCTTGCACGAACAAAAGACATTTTAATTTAAGGCATATGTTGACTTTGATAATTTTTAAAAATTATTAAATTAATATTAAAATTTTCCAAAAAATACACGACAGAAGAAAAATGGGTTCTCTACAAGTATAGAAGTTTTTGGAATGAAATTCCATCATTGAGGTACTCAACACTTGCACGAACAAAAACATATACCTTATATTTTGTTGGAAAAATAAGATATCATTGTTAGAAAAAATCAAATTTGACATAGTTATTCACAATTTCTATGAATAAAAGTTGTATATTCGGAAACCTAATTCAATTTCCTACATTTCATATTCTTACACCATATTCAAATTGATTGTAAACATACCTTTAATAATCCCTCCAAGTTAACAAAATGTTGTTTTTCAATGTTTGTGTTGCCACTAACCTGTCATGAAAGACCATCATTAGCTTGCACTTGCCTAAAGTTTTTATATTTACATACAAAAAATGTTAACATTGATAACCAAACTCTGGTTGTTTAGGAGTTCAATGAACCACAAAATAGTATTCAAGAATGAGCGTTGAAGCATTAAACTATACAACTCGAGAAGATAATAACCCCATGGTAATCATGAAATAGTTAAGGATAACTCAATGTGAGCATAGTCTAGATTTTCACCCTTGAAATAATATATACAAAATTAATACCTATGTACCTTTGAGAGGATTGGGATATTTTTATGATTTTCAATGCCTGTCAAGTGGTCTCTAAATAAACTTTTCTAAAACTTAGAAGGAGATACATTACTTGTGGGTGGTTGTCCAACAAACCCACAAAATGGTTTTGTATTCTTCCTTCAGAACACTTTTATCATCCTCTTTACAAGATAACATAGATTTTTTAGTACTAAACAAATAGTATTTGAATCCATGGACTATTTAAAAGGAATACAAATCTATTAACTAGCTAGTTCACCTACCATGAAATGACTCTGTGATGTGAAAACATGGCGACAATATAATCTTGCTAAATATTTACCTGTTGAGTATTTACAAGACATGATAACTTCATGTCTGTAAATGTAACATTAAAGAGAATCATAGGGTTAGAACGAAAACAAAAATGGACTTATGAGTAAAATAACACATGACTTTATGTATAAACACCATTATTGTGATAAATAAAGAGAACCTCAGAGAAGAACAATCCTTAGCCTGAGCATTGTGAAAAATCCATGACTGGAATGAGATATGAAGGTATGTAGAGGGACATGAATGAATCTTATCTCAATTCTTGGTCATTTGGAATGGACTCGTGACGAAGAGAGTAGGGTAAGCACAAAAACCCAGAAAAAGTTCAATAAATCGTACAATATTGATAAGGTGGTAGGTGTTAGTAATCAAACCAATCTAAGTGAATCTCAAAATTGGAGATAGAATTTACCCTTTCATTTAATTATATCTTTGGTCAAATATATTGGTACACTTGTCTAATGCAAGAGTGGCTAGTGATTACATGGCTATGACACAAGGCTAGATAAGGCCAAGTCTTATGCCATCAATCTACAATGAGAAATGAATGTTTGAGTGAGTGAAGTATGGGTTGGATCTACCTCATTCAACTCTTTAATGTATTTTTTGTAGTCATTAATATTTGTAGTGACATTTGACTATGGGATTGAATCGTGGGAAAGATGGAAAATTCAAATGAATTGGAATTTCATGAGAACTTTTCTTATTTAAATTTCACAAGTATTCTAAATATATGATAAGAGTGGGATAGGAAGTTAAGAGTTTATGTTTAGTATAGTTTATGGATAATATAACATGAAACAAAATTTAAGAACCATATATTATAAGAATGTGGCATACATTAGATGGAAAGTCATGAAGTATAGACCATTTTAATGTGTAGATCAAGATTTGGATTCCAAGGAATTGAGGCAAAAGTTGTGATACATCCAACAAATCTATAGATACAGGAAGTATGGACATCCTGTATAATAACCATAAATATCCTCATGTTAATTAGAACATGTTAAATCATCCTTAATTTAATGTAGACAAATTAATATACCTGTCGAAAAATATATCTTTTGAAACAATGGTTGCAATAGGAGAACAATGAGCATTGATAGGATGATAACTGAGGTTGGATAATCAACTACTTGAACCTTCAACCTCTCATGAGAAAAAACATCTCACATAATTAATGAGTAGTATAAACTCTTAAAATAAATTTAATATAATGAGAGAAACAATAATGTTGAATATAAAATCCTTGATACGATAATAGTTAGCTATTTAAAAAAACAAAAAATTGGTATTTGGTGATATTAAACAACTGAACCAGTGGACCCACCTAGAGTCATTTTTCTAGAGATCAGGAAGAGGCCATTCTAGATTCATGATACATTGTAGGATGTAGAGAGGAATGAAACTCAAAATTAGACAACCTCAAAAATTCTCGAGTTATATGGAATTGATGAGTCACATCATTGATTGAGAACCTTCCAGTTATGAGGAGGCACTAGGCCAGCAAGTTTGGAGAGATGCCATGATGGAGGAATATCATTCCATCATGAATAATTATCTATGAGAGGTTTTGTTGAGACATTAGGGGAAGTTTTACACATCAAAATTACTCACTTCTATAATGTCACATTCTCATTGTCGCAAGTGTCGTAAATGTCACATTTTCTCTCTGCATGTGTCACCTTGCAAACGACACCATGGAAATACTTTATACATCATATAGCACATGTTGGAAGAAGAGAACAGATCATTTGACAGATGAAACAAAGTGTTTGGCTCTGAGAATTTGTCATCTTGACACATTTTTGGAATATCAAAGCTCCCCTGTTCATATGCAGAAAATGGTAGCACTCTCTGTATATCTAGCAGGAACCATTGTTGTGCTCTTTTTCCCATTGTAAAGGAGTTCCAATTGGTTTATAAAATCATGGGAAGAAATCCCCCTTTTCTTTAAGGACATTTAGAGATGATTCGAGTTGGTTTGGATCAAATCTAACCCTTAGGCTGCATCTAAGGGAGTTTCCACAATTGATGGAGTCATATCCTCAACTAATCCAAAATATAACCAAGGTGGTTGGGCATCTAAAATCCTATAAATGGAGGCATTCTCATGATGAACAAGGAAGAAAATAATCAGCAAAAACATTGTTATTCTGATCGTGGATCTTTCAAGCAAGCGGTTGGACGAGGAGGATTTGAGGAAGTTGTTGCAACACCATCCATGATTGTAAGTGTCTCTTTCAAGTTTTCATCAACATACTTGTCCTATTCCCTTATAGTTTGTGTATCTCACATATTATTTTCTATTATAGATGAATTTATTTAATCCAATATGGTAGACTAGGAGTTTCCTTGTTTCTCTTTATTTTTTGTGGTTTTGTAGGTATCAAGATGTGCAGAAGAGTTTGGATATCAAGATCGAATTGGAGCAGAGAGGACAAACATCAAAAATAGGTACAATCACATTTTTTCTCCTTCTCTCTTTTTTTCTATTTAGACAAATATCAAAGGGATGTTAGTGTCCATTTGTATATTTATTTCTTGGTATTAGGGTTATAGAATCCAAGGGGATATTCACTTGTCCGTAGGGGAATTATTCCATAACAGAAATTGGCGACAACACTGGGGAAAATTGAAGAAAGTAGGGTCAAGTATTCTTGAGAACTTTTGTAAACAACTCTCACAGTCTCCCTTGAACACGACATTTGTTTTTAACCTTCACCTTGAACACTTGGATAATCCTTTAAACCTTTGCACTGAACCAATCCTAAGAGTCTTTCCAGTCCTTTAAGTCATCTGAGGAATGTCACAACACTTGTTGCATTATGTTTTGGTCCACTCTACATTTATGCTACCAAGTCTCATGTCATTCCTTAGTATTCAAGGGAAGTATTTTCCTCGAGAGTCAACCATCTGCAAAATTACAAGTTTCCATACCTGTGTCAGTCTATAATTTGTTCGCTATATCTCATCAATTTTGTGTCAGTTTCATATCCATGATGGAGGATACATCAAGGTCCTATTGTTCGACAACACAACTATTCCAATAGAGGAAGAAAACCTTCAGTAAACACTCACATAACCAGATCAAAGATCAACACACTGATGTTTTCACATGGTAAAACCCCTACGAGGAAACATCCACAGCCCCAACCAACGCGTCCACTTGTAGCATTTTATTGATGTAAAGAAAAAAATTACAGAGAGATTTTACAAGAGATTTTCTCACAATTGATCATTGGCAAATGACCGTCCATGCTATTTAAATAGAGATCATGGACCAATCGGGTGTTAAGCCACAGATCAATGGCCATTAAGATCAAGGAGAGTATGTGTAGTGTACCAATTCACTACCCAGGTTCACCCAAACCTCTCCATTTACCATTGATTACATGGATTTAAAAACAAATGCATTTAACCAGAATTAAACACACTTAATTCATAGAGTAAAATATATATAAGTTACTGTTACCATTAACAAACCATATCATGCAACAGTAATTCATTTACACAGCGGAAAACATGATACAAAACATCACAGTCATGTCAAATGTGTTAAAACATAACTCAGATTACTTATCTTTTATCTATTGTAGCATTCACCAACCAAGTGCAGGCCTTCCACGAACCTCCTAGACTTAGACCACACTGTTCATCAACTCAACAGTAGGTCACCCCCGAGCTGGGACCGAGCTCCACCCCAAGGCAAGGAATCTAGACTCAGGCTGAGGTTACAGGGAAGACAGCACATACACATTCCATAGGAAGAAGCTCTCCCAGGAATCTCCCACGCTCACTGCACACAGACCCTCATTCCCCACATGCCTGTTCCACCCCAGGAGAGTGCACCTTCTCTGTCACCTAGACAGTCCTTCGGTTGCCAGTCTCCCTTACCTTGGGTTACAGGAACAGACCGGATCAGAATTCTCTGGGCTCCAAGGAAGCTACAGGGATTCCTTCCAGGAGTTCTCTTCTCCCTCTGCGCACTTCCTCACCTGGAGGAGTCACTCACAGGCCCACAAGCCTCACGCAGTCTAGCACTGCGCAATCACAACATTCCATGGGAAAACACATACAAGGCTTTCCAAAAAGGTTCAGCTGTCACAGGATAATCTCACGGGATGATTTTCGGAGCAGGCTCCACGCGCAGGCTAGCTCAACATTTACATACAGCTACAGGGTTCTTCCACTCGAGCTCAACACATGGATTTCAGTTTAGGAAATGCGCACACGGAATTTCTCAGGAACAGACACAATCTCCACGCTCGCTGGACCAGGGTATACACGCATTCCTCAGCACAACACAGGCTAACTATTTCAGAGATAATCCCGATATTCGGCAGAGGTCGTACCGGTTCCACCCACAGGGGTTCAGTTCAGAATGGAGGCGAGAGCCCAGTCTCGGCTCCGTTCAGGGTTTTTATTTGCATGCACCAGGGTTGACACTTGTCACCCTGGGAACTGCATGTTTTCCAACCATACACCTTCCTCCCACCACTTGGGAA
>ML794117.1:441967-452262 GCA_009831015.1 Picea engelmannii
CATCTTGTACTTGAACATTTAAGTGGGGTAAAAGGAGGTTGCCCCCTCGAAGAGGCTTATTATCTGATATTATCTCTTTTTCAAGGCGTTGAGTACTTTTCTTAAGGTTTTTCTATGCTATTTTGAAGTTTGGTTCTTAACAAAGAAATCTGGACCGTTGGTTTCTACGTTCAGGGAGCATCAGGAGAAGCACACGGAAGGGGAGATTGTGGACCATCGGATTTTCACATAGATACCTGTCAGCCGTTGGATCAGACGAAAGGTGCACAGGGTTTAACCTTTCTCACGCCAGGCAGAAGTCCTGACACGTATCGAGATATCGACGTTCGTGATATCGAGGATATCAAAGACGTGAGGAGAGTCACTCGACACCAGGAACCCCGAATCAACGAGATTTGATCTAGACCGTTCGTTTGGGAGCGGACGTGTGTCAAGAGATTACCCACATCTGGTACTCAACATTAGAGGTTGGAAGAGGAAGTCTTTCGACTTCACGAGTGGCGAAAAAGAGAGATCTCTATGTTGTGGGCCTAGCTGACATCACATCGGGATATCGACACTCGAGATATTGGAGTTCTCGAAGTCGAATAAATTGGGACATTTCAAGTCTCGAAATAGAGAGATTGGATCAGGGTCGTCCATCAGTTTGGGACACATGGTAGAGATCCAGATGATCGGGAGAAGTCCCGATAGAAAAGCAAAACCGAAGCATCGGAGTTCAGGATTTCGCGATTCCTGGAGATGAGATGCCCGGGACATTTGGAACCGTGAAATCACGAGGAGCGATCAGGAAAATCCATCAGAGGAGGACGTGTGGAGGATATTAGAGCACTCGGGAGATTTCCTGAAAGGAAAACTACCTATCAGTTCTACGGGGATGGGGATATCGGAAATCCCGTGGAAAAGAATTCCTTGCAATTCGAAATCGTGAAGTCCGAAACCCCGACAAGGAGGAAAGCGCCATCATAGGGCTAACTGTCAGCATATCGGAGAGGAGGAAAGCACCATCATAGGGCCAGCTGTCAGCATAGCAGAGAATCGGCTTTCGAGAGATCGAGGAAATCAAGGGCAAAATCACTTTGGCATTTGAAGTTGCGAAACCCCAATAGGAGACAAGGCTGCAGTCTTGTGAGATAGTGGTCATGTGGGCCAAGAGCTTAGCCAGGAGGTCTAACGCGTAAAAGTGTCGTATCGGCAAATCGGTGATCGGGAGATCGCGGGGATAGAGGTTCTTGACACTGAGGAACAAGAAACCCCGAAACCTGAAATTAAATCGGGAAAAGGTCACAGGCACGTGCAAAGGCTGTGACAGGGAAAAGAGAAGGACCTGTGGATTGGGTTTTTAGTAGAGATTCCATGGAGGAATCGAAAGAGCTAATTCGGCTCATGAATGAATGAGATCGATCATGTGAGAAGGAAAGTGCGAGGTGGTGGTCGCGTAATTTCTTACTGCATCAAGTGGTATCAAAGCTTGAATCTTGCTTGTATATTTTAGGCAAGAGAAGCAAGAGATAAGAGAGTACTCTAATACGCATCAAGTGGTATCAGAGCCTGATTCTTGTCTGTATATTTCAGGCAAGGGAGGTAAAGGAAGATAGAGCACTGGAGACTCTGTAAGGATTGTTCACAGGTAGGCAACAATCAAGAAGACAGTCAGGGAGACTGTAGGAGGATGAAGCTGGTAACACTCTTAGTGCCGAGTGATAGTAGCAGGTTTGCTAGGAAAGCAAATAGAGACAACACCATGGTTACTGAAGACCATAGGCATGCTGGGAGGAAAAGCAAGGAAGAAAATATTGCAGAAATGGATAGAGAGCTCGCTGAAATAAGGGCAGACATAGAAAATATCAAACTACATATGCGGCAGGATAAGAGGTCGAGATGGATGCGTGAATGGCCCATGAAGAAGGAAAAAGAAAAATGGCCAGTCAAGAAGTTGATGGTCAGAGGGCAGCGCAAGCTATTAAGAGAATGGTTGAGGTATGCTGAAAACCTCAATGGACCTGAGGAAATGGTTCAGGTATGTGAACCAGAGACTGGGAGAAATCTCAATGAATTGGGATTAGTTGAGGATCTCAAGAATTGCCAGAAGGGCAGAGATGAAATTTCAGTTTTCCAGGTGGGCAAGGAATTGGCATCAGCTGAGGATCTCAAGAACTGCCAGGAGGGAAGAGATGAAATTCCAATTTTCCAGGTGGGCAAGGAATTGGGATCAGCTGAGGATCTCAGAGACTGTCAGGAGGACAGCCGAGGAATTTCACATTGCCAGCTAGGCAATGATATGAGGTTTTTTCGGGATCTCACAGACTACCAGGAGGGCAGTGGAAGCATCTCAAATTTCCAGGTGGGCAGAGATGATAATTTGAGACTATCTGAAGGTCTCGTGGACTCGGAGGTGAGTTCAATTCATTAAGGGTTGCTGATGAAGATGGGATCAGTTGATCTCATAGTCTGCCAGGAGAGCAGTGGAAGCATCCCATATTGCCAGGTGGGTAGGGATGAGCAGATGAGACTATCTGTGGGTCTCATGAACTCAGAAGTGAGTTGGAATCATCCTGAGGAGCTGACAGAGAAGATGAGCTTAGAGGTGAGTTTGGATTAGCATGTGCAGCTGATAGAAGAGGAGGATCGGAAGGACCTTCTAATGATTGGGGGAATTGGAGTATTCCTACACTTTCCCAGGAGGAGGCAGAAATCTTTGTTGCAGGTGCAGCAACAGCAGAAGAACAGTCAACTAAGACTATCAAGGAGGAATTGGAGTAGCTGTTTGAGACTGCCCAAGCACAAGCACAAGAAGACGAAGAAGAAAATGAGCATTCTGAGGAGTGTCTCAACATATTCAGCCAGGAAGTTGAGGAAGCTATAGCACTGAAGCTGACAGTAGAAGAAGAAGGAAAAGAGAATGAGCGTTCTGAGGAATGGCTCAATGATTTCGGCCAGGGAGATGAAAAAAAAGAAGTTGCAGAACGGAAGCTAGCAGCAAAGGAATCCAAAGAGCGAGCAGGCAGATTTATCACTCCATGGGAGATGGAGCTAGAGATGCTAGAGGATTGGCTGAACGATCCAGAACCAGCAAGAGAACTGACAGAAGTTGATCTGTCAGGGAAGGTGACTGAACATCCAGTCAGTCAAAGGGAGACTACAAAACAGAAGTCTGCAGCAGAGTGGCAACTTGAGGCCACAGATGAAGATGAAGAGGATGGCATGGGAGATCATGATGATCTACCCAATTGTAGAATTTTTTTGCAGCTGAGGAGACTACAAAAACATGACCAGCCATTGGAGCAACTGGATGCAGTGATCGAGGAGATCAGAAGTTTGATGTTGAGTTCAGTAGAAACTTCTAGCGAGGAGTAATTGAGCAGAAGAGAAGTAGCGGCAGCAGCGCAGCAGCAACAACAGGATGGGGTGGATGAACAGCTCCAGAGACTGATTTGGGATCTAGGAGGATTTCAACATCAGAGATGGGAAGCTCATGAGCAAGAGCTCATGAATTTTGCAGCTGAGGAGTATGATGTAGGAGAATCTCTCTACGTCAGCCATCCAACCAGCCACACTGGCTAATTCAAGTCATGCATTAAAGAGAGGTCCAATCCTCATTTAAAATCTAAATTGAATGTGATTAAATGTTGTAGGCTGGTGAGCCATAGAGCCATTCCTTTGTGTAGGCATTAGGTAGATCGACCTTTAATGTTTGTATGGCTGAAATCTATATCTGATAGCAGACTAGACAGCCCATTCAATGCAATTGAATAGGGTAGGTAGGTTGGAGGGAAGAGGTTGAAGAGCCCCCTCAGGTAAAAGAGATTTCATATCTCATGTTAAAAGTGGTGGTAGAAGTAAGTGGTGTATAAAAGAGAATCTGCGAGTAGAGAGCAGGGGAGAGAAGAGATGAGACCTTGTTACAGGCCTTGCTCAGGAACACTTTGTAAATACAGGCATTTGCCATTTAATATAAACAGAAGAAGTTTTTCCTGCATGTATTTCTATGTTATGTGGATGTCTATGAGTGTTCTTCATATGATATGAATGTATGTTGTAGATGTATGTTGTAGGTTTGCATTTGCAGGAGTTGGTTTGATTCAGGTGAAGGTCTTTGAGGCTTAATACCAGGAGGGTGTGACAGAACACTGGGGGTTCTGATAGCCGTGCATAGAGGATGCATTTATGAATGCTGCGGGTTTAGACAAAGACGTGTTGCAGCACAGGAACTAGAGTCAACAACTCGAGAGAAAGAACTCAAGGTTGTTGAATACCTTGGAGGCAAGGTTGTGTGGGAGAAGACACAGTTGCAGACAAAAACTCTGTTGTGATTTCTGTGAAGCTCTGCCAAGTGGGCATTGAGCATATGCACAGTGGTGCAATTGAAGGAACTCTGTTGTGAGTTCAGAAGAATCAGAATCACTGAGGATTTTGTGAGGCTCTTCCAGGTGGGCATTGAGAAGGTGCAAGGAGTGCACAATGGAAGACTTCTGTGGAGAAGTTTAGGAAGGAACAAAATCACTGAGGATTGTGAGAGCTCTGCCGGGTGGGAATTGAGCAGGTGCATAGGTGCACAGAAGAAGTACAGAACTGTTGGAAGTTCTGAGAGGATACTCTGCCATGTGGGCATCGAGTAAGTGTGCAGATAGGCACAGGAGAAGAGAACTCTTTGAGTTCTGTAATTGAAGGAAGAGTCCACTGAAGGATCTTCATAGGGTTGTTGAACACCTTGAAAGGCTCAGGAAGAGGTTGCTTGAGCATAAGGATAGACAGGAGGGCATCCAAACATTCTCCCTCTGCAAGAGGAAGGAAAGAAAGACGAAATCCCTTAGGGGTCTGAGCGGTTGAGAAGCTGAGGAGAGATAGCACTGTGTGTGCATGAAGACTTTACAGAAGTGCAGACATCGGAATCCTTTGAGGATTTGGGAGGAACAAGCTCAGGAGGGACGAGTGCTTTCAGACACAGAGCATAGCTACAAGGAGTTCAGAGGTTGAAGAACTCTTTGGAGGAGTTCAAAGTTCCCAGAAGCTTAGGGGGAACAACATTTTCATACGCAGGCGAGGACTCAAATTCATGGAGTTTGTAGAGGAGAAAGGGAGAAAAGGTTGAGGCCTTTGTCTTTTTGAAATTCTCCCAAAATCTGGGAAGAAGGAGTGCGCAAGCTTAGGAGGGAGTACAGTAATCGTTGGATCAGCTGAGGAAGAAATATGGACCATTGGTTTCTACGTCCAGGGAGCATTAGGAGAAGCGCACGGAAGGGGAGATTGTAGACCGTCGGATGTTCACATAGATACCCGTCAGCCATTGGATCAGACGGAAGGTGCACGGGGTTTAACCCTTCTCACGCCAGGAAGAAGTCCCGACAGGTATCGGGATATCAACGTTCGTGATATCGGGGATATCGAAGACATGAGGAGATTCACTCGACACTAGGAACCCCGAATCAATGAGATTTGATCTGGACCGTTCGTTTGGGAGCAAACGCGTGTCATGAGATTACCCACATATGGGACTTGGCATCGGAGGTTGGAAGAGGATGTCTTTCGACTTCACGAGTGGCGAAAAAGTGATAGCTCTGTGTTGTGGGCCTAGCTGACGTCACATCAGGATATAGACACTCGGGATATCGGAGTTCTCGAAGTCGAATAAATCGGGACATTTCAAGTCTTGAAATAGCTAGGTTGGATCAGGGTCATCCATTAGTTGGGGACACGTGGTGGAGATCCAGATGATCAGGAGAAGTCTCGATAGAAAAGTCAAACCGAAGCATCGGAGATCAGGATTTCGTGAGTCCTGGAGATGAGACGCTCGAGACATTTGGAACCATGAAATCGTGAGGAGTGATCAGGACCATCCATCAGAGGAGGACGCGTGGAGGAGATCAGAGCACTCGGGAGAATTCCTGAAAGGAAAACTACCTATCGGTGCTACGAGGATCAAGATATCAAAAATCCCATGGACAAAAAGTCCTTGCAATTCGGAATCATGAAGTCCGAAACCTCGACAAGGAGGAAAGCGCCATCATAGGGCCAGCTATCAGCATATCGGAGAAGAGGAAAGCGCCATCATAGGGCCATCTGTTCGCATAGCGGAGAATCAGCTTTCAAGAGATCGAGGAAATCAAAGGAAAAAGCACTTCGTCATTTGAAGTCACAAAACCCTGATAGGAGGCAAGGTCATGGTCTTGTGAGATAGTGGTCATGTGGGCCAAGAGCTTAGCTAGGAGGGCTAATGCGTAAAAGTGTCGTATCGGCAAATCGGTGATCGAGAGATCGTGGGGACAAAGGTTCTTGACACTGAGGAACAGGAAACCCCAAAACCCGAAATTAAATCAGGAAAAGGTCACAAGTGTGTGTAGAGGCCGTGACAGGGAAAAGAGAAGGACCTATGGATCGGGTTTTTAGTAGAGATTCCACGAAGGAATCGAAAGAACTAATTCAGCTCATGAATGAATGACATCAATCCTGTGAGCAGGAGAGCACGAGGTGGTGGTCGCGTAATTTATTACTGCGTCATTTCGCAATTCAGAGCTTTGAAAACCAAGACCTCTGTCCTTCCAGCTCGAGAGACCCGAGATCGTGATGTGGACTAATGGTCCAGATCTGCCTGTGCTTGACGGTTCAGATCAAATCACCATCTTGCGACTTGGAGGTTTGAAAAATAAGGGACTCTGCTTTCCAGTTCGCGATATTAGAGTTCGCGAAACGGACAACCCTCATTATCTCACAATGTTGCGACTTGGGATTTTGAAGCACCACGAACACCACCTCCCATCTCGTGATGTTTGAGTTTGCGAAATGGATAGCCCTTGCTATCTCACGATCTCACGACTCCGGATCTTGAAAGACAAGGCCTCTATCCCTCTAGTCAGCGATACCCAAATTCGCGAACTGAACCAATGGTCCAGATCTATCCGAGATCGATGGTCGTTGTTCCCCCTGAGCTTTTTGTTGGGCTCTAAAGATGTCCTAAAAACAACCTCTATGCATCAACCAAAGGTAGGCGCTGGCACAAGTGTTTTAGTTGTCGCCTAGATAGGTTCTTACCTTTCGTTTTCAATACCCAACCTCCTGAGATGCAACACCTGTAAAGAAACAACAATCGTAAAGGGAACAACAGTTTTTCTATTCAAAGGAACAACACGACTTGCAAAAGGAACAGTAATCATTACATTGGGCCAAACTAATGTTGAATTAATTGCATTGTAGTATTTACCCAACTATCTAATTTGTCAACCCAGGGGTCATAAACTTACGAAGCACACGCAAAGTATATGCAATATTGAAGTGATACTAATCTAATCTAATGTTTAAGCTATGACTGAAATAGAACCATTAATCTAACACACGACTGGAATTGAATCATTAATCTAGTTGTGTAAATGAAATTACTCTAAGAATGGGAAATTGCATAAAGGAAATTAATCTAGAAATGGAGAACTACATGAAGGAAAATCATATACAACAAGTGAATAATTAAATGGCACAATAACACATGAGAGCGCTCATCAATGAAACAATCTTACATTCAATAATAAAATCAATCTTCATAAAAGAATAATGAAATCATGAAAACCAAAACCATGAATCAAAGCTAAGAATCCCTTTCTCTTTCGAATCCTAATGACTACGATTAATGACTACTCTAATTCTAATTACATCTTAATTGAATAATCTAATTCCTCTTCTACTCGAATAATCTAATTGAATCCTCATGAAGAGAGAGCAATCTCTTTTATACATGAGAGCCTTGAAGAGAAGATAACCATCTCATTATTACAAATCCACTATTCTCTCAACCTATTTTCCATTATTACAAAATATAATCCCTTTAAATCCTCATACATATCTCTCATATATCTTAGATAAGATATTCCAACCAAACCTCCATGATCTTCTCCTTGGAATGGGCTTGAATTATCTCCTCAAATATTGAAATGGTGGAGGAAGTATTCAATAAGTCCTTTGAATTAATCCTTCACATATTCCTACACATTACAAATCTCACACATATTTGAGATATATATGAAAACATGTTGATTTTCTAACATTTAATCACAAATTCCTTTTAAATACTAAAATGAATAAAGTGGAGAACAATAAGGTGAAACCCAAGTATATTTATGGAAATGATATCATGAAAGGTTAATGGGGCGATGAAATGTGAAGAATGATGAAGGGAAAGGTGGATGAGAATAGAACATTTATGATCCCCAACATACTCCCCAACTTAACTTGTTGCATGTTCTCATGCAACCATGCATGGATCTTCTCAATAAATTTTGGCATCTGAATGTTGTCTTTGAGTGATGATAATGAATGTTTTCTAGGATGGGATTTACATGAGTAACAACTGACATTTTTTGTATGGTTGGTTCTTGTGTGACAACCATGAATATAAAGAATGTTGGTTCTTGTGCTAATAACATTCATTTTTTTACTTGTTCTCTTGTTGTTATGATAACAATTTTCCCATATTTTTACTGGAAAATGTATGCTATCAATGTGCATAAGGAAAACATCACTGAGTATAAGAAAACCCCTTTTTTTGTTTTTGTATATGTGTGAATCATGCCAATATGTATATCAGTGCTTATGAAGTAAAGTGCAACATAGTATCGTTGGAAAAGAAATGTTCATAAATGGTAAATGAGACGAAAAATGGAATGATGGTAGTGGAAAAGTGGAGTGATGATAGTGAATAAAGTCTCGTACCCACCAAATTAACTTGTTGCATGTCCTCATACAACGTGTCATAAGTCGTAGAAGTGAAAAAGTAAAGGGAACTTAATGAGGGAATTTTCCAAATTATTCATTGCTAGCAGTTGAGGAATTACATGATTAAAGTTTAGAAAATAACATACCTCCACTTACCCAAAATGTTGATGAACTATGCAATAGGAATATGGCTAATGCAGTTGCTAGATCATGGAAGATGTCACTACTGTAGGATCATATGGAAAGTGACTGTTGTTGTAGCTGTGACTGCTATTTTCTAGATCAGAGAATGTGAAGTGGAGGAATATGAACTGTTGTTGAATGCACCATGGAAAAGAGAAAGTAGGAAAGTGGAACTGTGGTAGTCTCATATGGTTGAAGTCATGCTACTGTAATTGTTGATAGAGTCATGAAAAGTGTATAGTCGTCACCCGCTGCTAAACCTGATGGTACAATCCTAATCATGCAAATGAATGTGTCGATGTCGAGCATGAAAAGAAGTCATTGGATTACCGACCAATGATGAATGTCGTTAACCAATGTGAGGCAACTCACCATTGATGTCAATGAGTGCCAAGGTACCTGAGTACATCTAGTGAAGTGCGAATGGATGAGCTAATGTCAAGCCACTTGCAATATTTGACAATCAAGGGACATTGATGGATTCCCATGATTGTTAGCGAGAGAACTTTCCATTAAGGCATGCAAGCCTCTAGGTACTCAAAAATAGACTCTAGTCTATATCCTAGATAAGGTGTTGAGGTCAATGGGGCAAGACTTGTTGAAAGGTGGGACTTAAGAAATCCCACATCAGTCAACACAAGTTCAGATAAAAAGATTGGTAGGACTATAAATGAAAAGATCTCAGTAGTAACAATGTTTATGGAAAGGCAATGTAGTCAGGGAAAGGGAGTTGGATAGTTTTATTAACAAGGCAAGCTGAACTGAAAAAGATAAAGAGATGTATGTGACTCAGAAAGATAGGCATGTGCGAAGTCATGAAGGATAAGTAAATTGAATATGGGCTTCAACACAGGGATGAACAAGCTTCTTTGAAGGAGAAATGTGCGAAAGGCATTAATGGTGCAAATGGTTTTATGAACGGGTTTATGTGTAACTGCAAATGCAATGATGTGTAAGACGGGAATCAACTCCTTCAAGCAGTCAATAAGACATGTTTCTTTTTGAAAATTTTTGTGATCTTTCAAAATCACTTTAGCACCAAGATGCGATCGACCGTGCGCCTGAAAAAAAAACATAGTATAAATCCTGCATGAAAACTTGTGAGATGTTCGAAGAAAAACACAACATGCAGAAAGAAGGACAAATGCGACAAAGTAAAAATAAAAATGTGGTTTTATACCTCTTGTTTCTCGTGCGTATGTATCATCGTCGATCGCAAAAACATGTGTTCACTATTGTTTTCAAGAATTTATAAAAATGTCCATTTGCAAACTTATTTATTTGTGGTGTTTTACTTTTTATAATTTGTTTTTATTTTAATATTTTTTTCTCTTTTATTTTTATGATTTTTATTTTTATTTTTTTTGGTATATTTTCAAAACAAATAAGATTTTGTATTCCCTTTTTTTTTT
>ML794117.1:458375-498682 GCA_009831015.1 Picea engelmannii
ATCACACTTGCAGAAATTAAAACTAATCTTGCAGAAATTTGAAATTTAAACTACCCTTCATGTCCTTACCCATATGTCACCTCAGAGTTAGGATCATGTCTATTCACACTTGCATGAATTGAAATTTACACTACCCTACATGTACTTACCCATATGTCACCTCAGAGTTAGGATCATGTTTATTCACACTTGCATGAATTGAAATGAAAAAGAAACTAATACATCAATCCATCATGCTTCCCCAACAACGGCGCCAAAATGTTCATCTCTAAAGATGTCCTAAAAACAACCTCTATGCATCAACCAAAGGTAGGTGTTGGCACAAGTGTTTTACTTGTCGCCTACGTAGGTTCTTACCTTCTATTTTCAATACCCAGCCTCCATATATGAAACACCTGTAAAGGAATAGCAATCGTAAAGGGAACGACCGTTGTTATATTCAAAGGAACATCATGACTTGCAAAAGGAACAACAATTGTTACATTGGTCCAAACTAATGTTGAATTAATTGCATTGTAGTATTTACCCAACTATCTAATTTGTCAACGCGGGGGTCGTAAACTGACGAAGCACACGCAAAGTATATGCAATATTGAAGTGAGACTAATCTAATATAATTTTTAAGCTATGACTGAAATAAAATGATTAATCTAACACACGACTAGAATTGAATCATTAATCTAGTTGTGTAAATGAAATTACTCTAAGAATGGGAAATTGCATAAAGAAAATTAATCTAGAAATGGAGAACTACATGAAGAAAAAGCATATACAACAAGTGAAAAGTTAAATGGCACAACAACACATGAGAGCGCTCATCAATGAAGCAATCTTACATTCAATAATCAAATCAATCTTCATAGAAGAATAATGAAAGCATGAAAACCAAAACCATGAATCAAAGATAAAAATCCCTTTCTCTTTTGAATCTTAATGACTACCATTAATGACTACTCTAATTCTAATTACATCTTAATTGAATAATCTAATTCCTCTTCTACTTGAATAATCTAATTGAATCCTCATGAAGAGAGAGCACTCTCTTTTATACATGAGAGCCTTGAAGATAAGATAACCATCTCATTATTACAGATCCACTATTCTCTCAACCTATTTTCCATTATTACAAAATATAATCCCTTTAAATCCTCACGCATATCTCTCATATATCTTAGATAAGATATTCCAACCAAGTCTCCATGATCTTCTCCTTGGAATGGGCTTGAATTATCTCCTGAAATATTGAAATGGTGGACGAAGTATTCGAGAATTCCTTTGAATTAATCCTTCACATATTCCTACACATTACAAAGCTCACACATATTTGAGATATATATGAAAACATGTTGATTTTCTAACATTTAATCACAAATTCCTTTTAAATACTAAAATGAATAAAGTGGAGAACAATAACGTGAAACCAAAGTATATTTATGGAAATGATATCATGAAAGGTTAATGGGGTGATTACATGTGAAGAATGATGAAGGGAAAGGTGGATGAGAATGGGACATTTCTAATCCCCAACACTTTTGGACGTCAAGTGGCCCTCGCTGCTAACCTCCTTGCAGCTCCACTTTACCCAACGATTTGCTGGGTTTCGGTATTCCTCCTCGAGGACTCTCCACCATCCATTCATATCTTTGAACTCCCCTCACCTGGATCTATGCAGCGTTAAAGTCTGCGCTCCTTCTTCCAATCAGACGAATCCGCGGGAATCCCCATAGCGATCCAACGCTCAAGGGCGTTCTCCCTCCTGAGATTTTACTCGACTCCAACTTAGAAGATTTTCTAAGTCTGCAAAGACTCAATCTTCGCTCCTTCCAGGGAATGAGTTCCTGGTCCCAACAATGCCTTCCAAAGAGTTATCCCTCCTGAGCTTTATCTGGTTCAACTTCGATCTCCCGTGCATTCCTTGTGTCTGAGGGTTTTTGATAGCTCAAATTCACGGTGTTTTCTCTCTGGCTCAATGCACACCTTGCAGATCTCCCAGTGAAGAGAAAAACAATTCCACATCGCTCCTCTTTAGCTTGATGCACGCCTTGCAGAGTTCCAAATGAAGAGAAACAATTGAAACTATCAAAATCTCACAGTTCCATTCACTTGTTTATAAAACATAAAACAACAGGAAAATACGCACAGTCCAAGCACAACACATTTGGATCAATTTTCCATTATTTTCTATTCATAAGTGCCCACTGGCTACATAATACATACAAACAACAATAGCTCAAAAAAATGATATTTTCTTCTCACTCGCAGTTCTCTCACAGATCCATTTCTCTCCTTTTTCTCTCCCCCCTTCTCTCACTGGGTGTGTCAACTTCTACATAACTCAAAAATGGTTCTAGGGTTTCCCCAGGCTACTTTCCTACTCTAAAACTCATCCTACACTATCTAATTCCAGTCGCATTCTAGAGCCGAAGTGGAAACTCCTACTTTGTTTTCAATTTCAAAACTTGCTTCACAGGGTGAAATTTGGCACCGATTCAAGCATGCCCCAAAAAGTGAATTCTGGCGTTGAGTGAAGGCGGATCCTGAAATCGGTTGTAGCCACCCACGTCGAAATTCTGGAAGGACTCACACGTGTTGAATGTTCTTGCCTTTATGCTTTGACACAATGCTCCTGCATCATACTCCCCTTGACAAAAATTCATAGACTCATGTCCATGAGCTCCTCTACCTATTTTTCCTACTTCTAGATAGCATCTTCATTTTCCCAACTGGCATCTTCGATTGGGTGCCCCTTCCATTTGACTAGATACTCAAAATAAGTCTTCCTCCAGGTCTTCTTGCCAATTCTCTGATCAACAATTTTCTCCATCTGCGGCTTTTCTTCTACAGGCATGTGTTTCTCCCACTGAATCTTTCCTTGATCTTCTGACCCTCCTGTGTCATCTTTCCTGTAAGGGTACAGGTCTGAGACATTGAATATGGGTGAAATTCCCACACCATCTGGCATTTCAATCTCATAGGCCTTTGCATCAAATTTCCTAAAGATCTTACAAGGTCCTATCTTCTTCATATTCAATTTGTTATATGTTCCCCTAGGGAACCTTTCCTTCCTGAGATGTGCTTAAACCTGATCTCCCACTTCAAATTGAAGTTCACTACGATGTTGATCAACTCTGTGTTTGTATTTCTGATTAGAACTCTGTAATTGATCTTTGATCTGACTATGGAGTCTCTGCATTTCAGCAGCAAAATCCTCTACTCCAACGCTTCTGATCTCTCCCTATTCTAAGTCCCTTAACTCAGACACTCCCCTGGGTTGCATTCCATAGAGTATTTGGAATGGGATCCTCCCAATGATTTTGTTTTGTGATTCATTGTATGCAAATTCTACTTGTGGTAGAATCTAATCCCACTGGTTATGATGTTCAGTAACCAGACTTCTCAATAAGTTCCCCGGAATTCTATTTACCACCTCAGTTTGCCCATCTGTCTAAGGGTGATAAGATGAGATGAAGGACAAATTTGTCCCCATCTTCTTCCACAACGTCCTCCAAAAGTGACCAACAAATTTTGTGTCTCTATCTGAGATAATGCTCCTGGGTAGACCATGAAGTCTTACAACTTCTCTGAAAAAAATATTTGCAACATGTGTTGCATCACTAGTCTTCTGGCATGGGATGAAATGTGCCATCTTTGAAAACCTATCTACCACCACAAATATGGAATCAAATTCCTTTTGTTTTATTGGCAATCCCAACACGAAATCCATGCTTATTGCATCCTAAGGCCTCTCTGGTATTGGCAATGGTTGATACAATCCAGTGTTCTGTCTTTTCCCCTTTGCATGTTGGCAGATCCTGCATCTGTTCACAAACTTTATTACCTTTGTTCTCATACCTTGCCAATAGTATGAACTTCTTAACTGTGCAAATGTCTTATCATGGCCAAAATGTCCAGCCAATCCTCCACTATGCTTCTCCTTCAGAAGATTGCCCCTCATTGAGCATCTTGGTATGCACAGTTGGTTTCCTTTGAACAACAATCCTTCCTGAACCATATACTCTGTCCACTGACTACTATCTCTCAGTATAGGTCTTGTACATGCTTCGTAGGCCTCCTTGAAATCTGCATCATCACAATACATGTCCTTAAGGTGTTCAAACCCCAAGGTCTCCACTTGGAATTCTTGCAGAATTACACATCTCTTGCTTAATGCATCAACAACCTTGTTAGCATTCCCATCAATATGTGTTATGACAAAAGTAAAATTTTGCATAAATTCAACCCATTTTGCATGCCTGTGATTCAGTTTTTCTTATCGGGTTATGAATTTCAAAGCTTGGTTATCATTGTACAAGACAAACTCTTTCGGGACAAGATAATGCCTCCATTTCTTCAATGCTTGAATGATGGCATAGAATTCCTTGTCATGTGTGGAGTATGTCCTCTTAGTCTCATTCAAATTCTCTCCGAAATAGGAAATAAGCATGTTATCCTGACTCAGAAAATCTCCTATTGCAACTCCACTTGTGTCACATCTCACCTAAAATGTCTTCCCAAAATTTGGTAAGATTAGAATTGGTCGTTCTGTTATCTTGTCCTTTAGTATATTGAAGCTCCTTTCGGCCTCCTCTATCCATTTGAAATACTTGTGCCACTTCTTCACTATATCCATCATGGTTGCACAAATCCCACTGAAGTCTCTAATGAACTTTCTATAAAAACTTTCTAAACCATGAAAGCTCCTTACCTCTAACATGCTCCTTGGTGATGACCATTCTCTGATTGCTTTCACTTTCTCTGGATCCATCTTCAGTTCATTCGAAGAGATCACAAAACCAAAGTAGATGAGTTCGGACTTCATAAAAGAGGACTTCTTCAAGTTGATCAACAACTTCTCCTATTGTATCCTCGTCATTACTAGTGTTAGGTGCCCCAAATGATCCTCTTTATTCTTGCTAAAGATCAGTATATCGTCCAGATATACAACCACAAACTTGCCAATGAAATCTTTTAGAATTTCGTTCATCAGCCTCATAAAAGTGCTCGGGGCATTCGTTAAGCCAAATGGCATAAATAGCCACTCATACAGGCCTTCATTCGTCTTAAAGGTTGTTTTCCATTCATCACCTTCTCTCATACTAATCTGGTGATATCCACTTTTCAGATCTATCTTAGAAAAGAAATTTGCTCCACTTAAACAATCCATTAAATTATCCATTCTTGGTAAAGGGAATTTGTACCTGATGGTGATCTTGTTGATGGCTCTTGAGTCTGTGCACAATCTCCATCCTCCATCCTTCTTTGGGCTTAACACATTTGGTACTGCGCATGGGCTCAAACTTTCTCTGACTAAGCCCTTATCCAACAATTCTTGGACTTGGTTCTTCACCTCCTCATTTTCTTGAGGTGTTAATTTGTACGCTGCCTTGTTTGGTAGGCTCAATCTTGGTATCAATTTGATATGATGAATGATACTCCTGATGGGTGGCAATGAGTTTGGCAGCTCATCCACCACTATATCAGCAAAATTATCCAATAGCTATTGAACCTCTTCAGGCAAATCATCCATTGATGTACTCATAAGGATGACTCTAGGATTCCTCACCACAGTGAACTGCATCTTCTGTTCTTCCTTGACTTCCTTCAGGAGTTCCTTCCCACTCATGAGAAGTATGATTATGTTGGCTTCCACCTTCGCTCTCTTCTCCTCCATTGGCAGTAACATATGCGTCCTACCATTCTTATCCAATGTGTATGTATTCTTCCTCGCATCGTGAATGACATTCATGTCATACTACCATGGTATTCCCAACAAAATGTGGCATACATCCATGGGATTTACATCACATGTGATTTCATCCTTATATCCTCCTATTTTAATTTCAACCAGGCATTGTTTAGTAATCATTAGATGGTGTCCTTTTTGCAGCCATGAGACTTTGTATGGCCTTGGATGTGTAGTTGTCTTCAGCTCCAATTTCTCCACCATATCTGTGGATACTAGATTTTCAATGCTCCCACTATCAATGATCACCTTGCATACTTGATCCTTAGTCTTGCAAGCTGTCCTTAAGAGATTATTTCTCTGTACTGGCTTCTCAATTTCTGCCTCTAGTTTTAAGAGAAATTTTCTCAACATCAGGGATGCTCCATCCTCTGCTCTTTCTGCCTCAACATCTCTTCGGTGTGCTTCTTAGATATGAGCTTCTCCTCCTTCTTTATTTTTCTTGGGACATTCCCAAGACATGTGCCCTATCTTTCCACAGTTATAGCGCCTTACTCCTCCTCTACCTCTTCCTCTTGAAGAGTTTCTTCCACCATTCTATCTTCCTCGTGAACTTCCTCCTCATTCTGAGTGATTGTGTGGTTTCTCAGCCTCGTCCTTAGAATAATGTGCTCTGTCACGGTTAAATCCCTTTCTTTTGCTTGGGACCAAGCTTTTGCCTCTTCCTCGCTGGTTTTGTTTCCTCGCCAGCTTCTCCTCTGCTTTCACTGAAAATTGATAAGATTCTTCCATAGTCCTCACTGACATCATGCTCAGCTCATCGTGGAATTCATATCTCAAGCCTTTTACATATCTGGCGACTTTTTTGTCATCTCTCTCCCTTTGTCCAGTTCTGATGTTTAGCCTGTAGAACTCCTCGGTGTACTTCTTGACTGTCATTCCTTTTTGTCTCAGGTTTTGTAGCTTCCTAAACAGATTGATCTGGTAGTCTTTGGGTATGAACTTAGCCTTCAGTTTGGATACCATCCTGTCCCAACTCTTTATCCTCTGTTTTCCTTTACTTCTCCTCTCAGCCTACAGTTCATCCCACCATGGTGTTGCATTCCCTTTTAGCCTGGTGACTACCTACTCCACCTTCTTCTCCTCATCAACATCTTCATAGTCGAAATGATTGTCCATGGACCTTATCCAGTCCAACAGTTCTTCAACATCTGGATTTCCCTCATACATGGGGACCTCTATCTTAACTCTGCCTCCCAATATGGCAACTGCTCTCAACAAACGTTCCTCTGCCACATCCTCTCCTGTAGCTTCTTCAACCTCAAACTCTTCACTTTCCACATCACTGACATCCCCAACGTCAGGTTCTCTTCTATGTGCTGCTTCCATTCAAGTGCAAAACTCTCACATCTCCCTTTCTACAGCACGGTTGGCTAAAGGCCACTCTCGTATTCTTGCTTGCATTATGTTGACTATCGGTCACACATAGAGTACAGCTTCAAGTTTTCTGTCTCCTTCTTTTTCCTCCTTCATCTGAAATCTACAGATGAAAAATGGGCTCTGATACCACCTGATGCAGACCCCCTATTCCTCCTTAGGGCTATGTGACCTCTCGGTCAAGATCTTCTAGTTTGGGAGCCGAAATGGCTCTTCCGGTTCCAACTGGAACCCTTCGAAATGAACACACAGGTCCACTCCATGAATGCTTAGTTGGCTCTTTTTTCCAGTGCCAAGCGTGAGCTCCTACCATGTAAGACCAAGGGTTGTGACCTCGCCCTTATCCTTCCTACCTTTCGCTATTTCGCGATCTCGCAACTCAGAGGTTTGCAACGCAAGAACTTTGCCCTCCCAACTCGTGATACCCAAGTTCGTGAAATGGCCTGACCTCGCTATTTCGTAATTCAGGGTTCTGGAAGTCAAGAACTCTGTCATTCCAACTTGCGAGACCCGAGATCACGATGTGGATCAATGGTCCAGATCCGCTTGTAGTCAACAATCCAAATCAAATCGCAATTTCATGATTCGGAGGTTTGAAAACCAAGACCTCTGTCCTTCTAGATCGTGAGACCTGAGATCGCGATGTGGACCAACGGTCCAGATCTTCTTGTGCTCGATGGTTCAGATCAAATCACCATCTCATGACTCGGAGGTTTGAAAAATAAGGGACTCCACTTTCCAGTTTGCGATATCCGAGTTCGCGAAACAGGCAACCCTCGTTATCTCATGATCTCGTGACTCGAGATTTTGAAGCACCATGAACACCACCTCCCATCTCATGATGTCTGAGTTTGCGAAATGTACAACCCTCACTATCTCATGATCTCGCGACTCGGGATCTTGAAAGACAAGGCCTTTATCCCTCTGGTCGACGATACCCGAATTCGCGAACTGAACCAACGATCCATATCTATACAAGATTAATGTTCGTTGCTCCCCCTGATATTTTGGACATCAAGTGGCCCTCGTCGCTAACCTCCTTGCAGCTCCACTTTACCCAACGGTTTGTGGGGTTTCGGTGTTCCTCCTCGAGGACTCTCCACCGTCCGTTCATATCTTTGAACTCCCCTCACCTGGATCTACACAGCGTTAGAGTCTGCACTCCTTCCAATCAGATGAATCTGCGGGAATCCCCACAACGATCAAATGCTCAAGGGTGTTCTCCCTCCTGAGCTTTTACTCGACTCCGACTTAGAAGATTTTCTAAGTCTGCGAAGAATCAATCTTCGCTCCTTCCAGGGAATGAGTTCCTGGTCTTGACAACGCCTTCTGAAGCGTTATCCCTCCTAAGCTTTATCGTGTTCACACTTCGATCTCTCGCGCACTCTTTACGTCTGAGGGGTTTTGATAGCTCAGATTCATGGCTTTTTCTCTCTGGCTCAATGCACACCTTGTAGATCTCCTAGTGAAGAGAAAAACAATTCCACAGCGCTCCTCTTTGGCTCGATGCACACCTTGTAGAGTTCCAAATGAAGAGAAACGATTGAAACTATCAAAATCTTACAGTTCCATTCACTTGTTTATAAAATATAAAACAATAGGAAAATACACACAATCCAAGCACAACATATTTGGATCAATTTTCCATTATGTTATATTCATAAGTGCCCACTGGCTACATAATACATACAAACAACAATAGCTCCAAAAACTGAGATTTTCTTCTCACTCGCAGTTCTCTCACAGATCCATTTCTCTCCTTTTTCTCTCCCCCCTTCTCTCACTGGGTGTGTCAACTTCTACATAACTCAAAAATGGTTCTAGGGTTTCCCCTGGCTACATGCCTAATCTAAAATTCATCCTACACTATCTAAGTCCAGTCACATTCCAAAGTTGAAGTGGAAACTCTTGCTCTGTTTTCAATTTCAAAACTCGCTTCACAGGGTAAAATTCGGCACCGGTTCAAGCGTGCCCCAAAAAGTGAATTATGGCGCTGAGTGGAGGCAGATCCCGAAATCCGTTGTAGTTGCCCACATTGAAGTTCTCGAAGGACTCGCACGTGTTGAATGTTCTCGCCTCTATGCACTTGACACGATGCTCCTGCATCAATTATCTAGCAAATGAAGGGATACAAGCTACAACAAAACCCGTTGTAACTTCCTCTTCTTTCTCTCATAGTCTCCTCTCTCAGAATACAATACTCGCCATAATGCATATCCGCAATACATTTCCCTCATAACAAAGGATTTCCTTCTAGGGAAAAAAACCCTAACATAATTTCTACCATTAGATGTGTGACCTTATAATGAACAGTCCAAATTTACAACGAAATTACAATATACATTTACAACACAATTTTTCCTTCGGGGGCCCGCTTGCCCCCGAAACCTGCAGCGAGGGGGATAGCCCACCCGGACCCTGCAGAGAGGGTAACCCCTCTGCACTCCCCCGCATGGAAGAGTGTACATACTTTTGGGGTGTAAAGTCTTCATGGGGTATAAACATGACTGAAAGCAAGGACCTCTGAATTAGGAAGATAATCAGGATCCACAACCAACAAGGGAGTGTTAACGCTCTTTGTCTATCTAGTGGGAAGCATTATATCGCTTTGTTTCCCTTTGTAAAGGAACACCGATTGGTTGAGAAAATCATGGGAATAAATCCCCCTTTTCTCTAAGTATAACTAGAGATGATTCAAGTTGGTTTGGCTCGAATCTAACCCTTAGGATGCATCTAATGGAAATGCCACAAATGATGGAGTCATATCCTCAACTAATCCAAAATATAACCAAGGTGGTCCTCTGAAATCCTATAAATGGAGGCATTCTCATGGTGAACAAGGAGGAAAATAATCAAAAAAAGAATTGTTATTCTAATTGTGGATATTTCAAGCAAGGGGTTGGACAAGGAGGATTTGGAGAAGCTGTTGCAACGCCATCCATGATTGTAAGTGTCTCTTTCAAGTTCTCATTAATATACTTGGCCTATTCCCTTCTAGTTTGTGTATCTCACATAAGCTTGTCTATTATAGATGATTTTTTTTAACCCAATATGGTAGAGTAGGAGTTTCCTTGTTTATCTTTGTTGTCCATGGTTTTTCAGGTATCAAGTTGTGTGGAATAGTTTGGACATCAAGCTCGAATTGGAGCAGTGAGGACAAACATTAGAAATAGGTAGGATCACCTTTTTTTCTCCTTCTCTCTTTTGTGTAGTTAGACAAATCTCAAAGGCATGTTAGTGTCCATTTGTATCTTTCTGTCTTGGTATTAGGGGTCTAGAATCCACGAAGATATTCACTTGTACATAGGGGAATTATTCCATAACATGAAATCAGTGGTGACTTCCAAGTGGATCTACAAGATCAAGCATGAAACATATGATAACATACAAAAGTACAAAGTGAGTTTTGTTGCAAGAGGGTTCCCCCAGAAAGAGTGAGTGGACTATGCAGAGATTTTTTCTCTATTCTCTAGGTACACTTCCATCATGACCATTATTTCCATTGCAATAGTCATGGATTAGAGATTACACCACATGGATGTAAAGACTGCATTCCTCAATGGTGCGATTGAGTAGGAAGTGTACATAAAACAAACTCAGGGCTTTGAGGTACATGGGAAAGAGTCTCATGTTTGCGGGATGAATAAGGTCTTCTATGGACTCAAGTAGGCACCTAGGGCATGGTACTCCAGTATTGATGGATACTTCATGACCTTGGGCTTAATCAAGAGTGAAGAAAATCCCAACCTTTACTACAAGGTTGTTGATGGTGATCCTTTGATCTTGGTGTTATATGTTGATGACATGTTTCTTAGGGGGGCACACCGAATCATCGATCAGTGCAAGAGGGAATTGGCCTCTGAGTTTTAGATGAAGGATCTCCGATTGATGTATTATTTCTTGGGATTGGAGGTGTGGTAGAAACCAAGTAAGATATTCTTGGGACAAGGGTTGTAAATATTTGAGTTCTTGAGCATATTCGGTATGATGGACTCCAAGTCCATGACTACACCTATGATGAAAAATCTTAAGAAGCTCAATAATTTTTTTTTAGATTCATATCTGGTGGATCCCACTATGTACAGGTAGCTCATTGGATCCTTGATGTACCTGGTTAACACCAGGCCAAATATTTTCTTTGCATTGAACACCCTAAGCGAGTTCATGTTTGAACCAAGGCACTTCCATTGGGTTGCACCAAAGCATGTGTTGAGGTACCTTCATGTTACAATTGGATATGGTCTAAGATATGACTCATGTGGTGAATTGAGGCTACAAGAATATACTTATTTTTACTAGGCAATGAGTGTAGTGGACAAAAAGAATACCTCGAGGTGCTACTTCAACTTAGGATCAACTATGATATATTGGTTTAGCATGAAGAAAACTTATGTAGCACTTAGTATAGCAGAAGCGAATTATATCACAAGTGTCACAAGTCGTGAAGCAGTATGTCTTTGAAAATTTCTTGCAGGATTATTTGATCAAGAGCTAGTGACGAACTTAATAACTGTGATAATCAAAATTGTGTCAATCTTTCAGAAAATCCAATATTTCATGACAATTCAAAGAACATTCATACCAAATACCACTTCATCCAAGACATGATATGTAAAGGTGCAATAAATATCCAATACATATCCACAGATGAGCAAATTGTAGACATTCTCACCAAGCCTCTATCTAAGGCAAAGCTTGTATACTCTTTCGCTGAGACGGAGTGTTGATGTTTTTCCAGGGGTCGTCGAGAAGACATTCTCTCGAGGTTCTCTCACATTGCATGCTCAAGGATGGAGTGATCTATATTAATTAGACGTGAATGTGGGGAAATAATCATCAATATAAATATAATATATAAATAATATATTTATAATATAATGTATAAATATATAAATAATAAACTAATTAATGAAAAGACTATAATGGAAAAGACATGTCCATTAGTGAAAGGGCACTTCACCTAATCATATATATATATCGAGGCCCTCAATTGTAATATATCATCTCATACAATATTTACTTACAACAACCTGTGTTGAGATTTTTAGTATGTAATTATTCTATGATAATAGTAACATTTAAATAATAAGGCAATAATTATAAAATTAAAAAATTCAACACCAAACAACATTTTTTGAAGAATCACTTTTAGACAAAGAGTGATATTGATGTGTTTTACTCAATTTTGTCTTCACCTCCTTATTGTTGCTAACTGCATCCAAGACAAGATCCTTGTGTTGGCCTAACTCTCAGTTTTGTAAATTTTCTTCCATAGGCCCAAAAAGATGACCATCTAGGGTCACCTAGACCCCTACATCCCCCTTTTTACTTCAAACTATGATTATTTCATGTCAAACCATATCCAAACCTCTATGCTTTCTTTATTGCTAAATGTTTCAATTCCTCAAGTAATGAAAATTTGTAACCAATCCCGTAACAATGGCAACACACATATATGAAAGATACACCTTCATAATCCAAGTTGAGATGAAAAAGATCAACACCTCTTCCGATATCCATTCTCTTCACCAAAACTTTGCTAACCTCCAACCTTACCATAATTTAAGCCCTTTTGTAGTATCATGTTTCTTGAATTATTTCCTGTTGCCTAAATATTTCAATTCCTAAAGTAATGAAAATTTGTAGCCAAGTGCCCATAACAATGACAACACACACATATATGAAGAATACACCTTCATAATCCAAGTTGAGATGAAAAAGATCAACACCGCTTCTGTTATCCATTTTTTTCACCAAACCTTTGCTAACCTCCAACCTTACCATAATTTAAGCCCTTTTGTAATATCATGTTTCAATATGGGTTAGGGCTGCTTGTAAAATATGCTTAAAGAATTACCAATTTCCTTGAAAACCTCTTTGGAACACAAAATCAAAGGCATCTCAAGAATTCGAACCTACACGCAAAGACTATGCACACTCACACACTATGCATACTCACAGATTTAACGTCAAATTCAACATTCCATTGATTTAAAAAAAGTGTGGAATCCTCATATCCAAGGATGGTGCAAAATTTTATCTTTATCCTATGTCGTTCTAAACACCCAAACCAACCATCCTTTAACCAAAAATCATGGTTCGAGGGAGGCATCGATTTGAGGGTTTAACAAAACATACCTTGAACGCGTTACTTTCCCATCCTCTTCTGATCAGGTGATTAAGGCATGTAGATCTGCAATTATGATCAGGTGATTAAGGTATGCAGATCTGCAAGATCCACATCATAAATCTTCGCATTTGGCGAACTACCATCACCCTCTCCTCCACATGGCCTATGCGCCGAAAACTTTTACCAGTGATCTCTTGAGCTGATCACATACAAATGGCTATAGTATCCTCTTCCAGCGGGTGAGCCCCCAACTGATACAGCCTACTAGAATCGAACATTTCTGCCGATCTACCAGCCCCGAGATAGACCAGATTTGTTATCCCTCCATCGGGTCTGCTGCAGGTCATCCTCCTCTCTAACCATTCTCCGATCGTCGCCAATCCTTCTTGACATCATCACGACAAAAATCACTATGGAACAACCCTAGTTACCAGCTACGAAAACCCTCCTCCATCGCGAGTTCCTCTTTCCCAATTGTGTTCTTTCTCTGTTAATACCAATAAACTTATCAACAAAGAAAATCAAATTGTATATGAATACAATTTTAACCCAGAAGACCTGATCAAAGTAGTACATCAAATTTTATAGGAATGCATTTTAATTTCCTCACAAAAAATTAAATTAAAGAATTATTTGCTTGAATTACATAATCTATCTACCACATGGCACAATCAATGGACGGCATTATATAATCTATATATGACGATGGAGGTTTTTAATTAAATGAAAGGAAGGAGTCCAAACTGTGCATTACATGCTGCATTAGATGCGTGCCATAGTTGACAGTGTTTAATTTTTTTTTAAAGAAATTCAACCTTAGAAGAAGTAAATGTCAACCGTAAACAATCTGCATAAATTTTGACAAAATGTATCCATAATACTTAATCGAATAAACAAATTAAATACATTGACTTGGGCCATGTCAACGGAATAATAAACGATATAATCCATTAAAAACACAATACATACGTCATTGATTCTGTAGTGAGAATCACCATGTCGTAATATCATATCTATGCATCTTGACGGTGTTCAATTCAGACCTTGAATCCTTCTTATCAATTTTGTGGCACGCGTTAGGATTCCGCGTGCAAACATAAGACTCGGCCGTATCATTTAAAAAATAATTGATTTAAATGGTACCTAACTGAAATTGACGTTATTCAGTATAAGAAGTATCAGAGTTTATAAGTTCAAATTCAGAGGGGTAGAGTAGCGTATGTATATCTAGGTATGTATATCTACATAGATTTTGTTAGTCAAATCGTTGGAGAAGGGATCCCTTGTCCCATCCCATAAACAAGGGGTCTCATAAACAAAGTGTTCTTATATATCAATTAGGTGTCTAACTTAATCGTAACCTTAAAAATAAATTATTACACCGAAAGGCGTACACCTATTGACAATGGGTACAATTAATGATCTTTTAACCTTATTTAACCTTAAACCCTAATTTGATGGCTATGCATTGAAGATATGTAATTGCCACGTTCAATTTTTATCAACCTAATGCAGCAAAAAGTTTCATATTACCACAGACGAATTACCACAAATTTTTTATATTGAGGATACCCGTTCTCGGTATATTGAAGACACACGTTCTCAACCGCTACCTTTAGATGTTCTCAGCCACGAGTTAGCAGCTGTGCTAGTTATTATTATTATAAACTTTTTCCAAAGTGAAGCAAGGCTAAAACTTGAATTTGGGAATTTGGTGTTCTGCAAAATCTATAATGCTCATAAATATGACCTATTGAGCTGCCTGGTTGTTAAGAAGTAATGCCGAGCACGTCCGAACAATGTTTCTCTATAAAAAGATCACAGTAACAACTATTATCCGAGGTTCCAATTAACATAACATAAATTAGTGTATACATTATTGAACTGAATTGTTTACGCGTTTCTATTCAAATTAAAATTAAGCATGAACATTAGAGGCTGACTTGTAAGCGCCTAAAAGTCAACCCATTAAAATTACTAGCAAGCATATGGTCGCCGGGCGGGATTCATAGCGACTTTTTATACTAACGGTGTGGGAAATGCAAGGCTAGAAGGCATTCCAGAGGCCTCATTTACAAATGAATTTGCAATTGCAATGGCATGATACGCGCATTGTATTGTTTTTAGTTATTGTCGGTCTTAACGAAATTATGAAAGTCATGCTTTACGCGGGAAACCTCCGACGATTCATGCATCCAGAGAGAAATTGCATGCATTGCACCATTGATTTATTGTCATTTTCTTGCAGTTCATGTTATATATATGTATAGCTTGTAAGTCGTGTCTTATCAGTTTTTATCAGTTTTCGAGATCAAAATTTTTGATCGCTGAGCAATCTGCAGTTTGAGGTTGACTCCCCCGCTTTTACAGGGTAGCGGCCGTTAAATCAAGTAACTGTTTTGGACTAGATATAAGAGATACAGTGAGAGAAAACGGAGCGAATTCAACGGATATAATGCTCCTATCTTAAGCTCACTCGTGTAACCGTTTCACGTGCATCTGCTAATCTCATTCCGGGGCGTGCTCGTATAATGAGCTGAAGCTGATTGCGGAGAAGCCAGAATAAGGCTAAATTCAAGGCATTTTTTGGAATTCACGAGATATTATACTGTTCATCTCTGTAAACGACAAAAAATTCAGATTCCGAGTCAGACTAACCTGTGCGCGGCGGCCGCCTGAAGGAGGGGAGACGTGCAGGCCTCTGATTTATTCGGTTTTGATGGTGTTTTAACCCAACACTATTTTCTTGTGTCCCCTCGAAAACGGAAAAGTCCTTAGATATCAAGCCCCGGCCATCGAGGTAGACCAAGTTCGTCTTTTCCTTCCTTCTCCCGGTGGAAGCAGACAATTTGGCGCCAGTTCTAGTGCTTCGATTGGGTTGCAGGCATGAAAACTGCCATGCATAGCTTTCGGGAGACAAAGATAAGCAACGGAAACATGGTGCGCTAGATTCCAAAATATTGGTTCGCTTGTCTTACTCAGAGTATTTGATTTTCATTGCCGGGGTTCATTAATTCCAAAGACGTCACGAGGGTCTGATCATCTAAGCTTCACTCCAGCTTTCAAGGGATTGATTTATTGATCCATCACATATCTACTCTCTTCGCCCCTGAATTGTATTCAATGCTTTCCATGCAGAGAGTGTTAAAGGCGTGTACGTAACAAGTACTTATCTTGAATGCTAGGCGTACCGTGACACGCCATTTCGTACTGTTAGATGCTTAATTTCTGATATAACTTTTATCAGTTGTCTGTCTGTCAGTAGCTTGGGGTCCAAGTTTCCGCAAAGCTCCTCCGCCGGAGACATTGCAAACATGTGCAAACAAACTGCATCTTTCCCGTGCGGGGACAGCACCAAAAGCAATGACTTCAGCCAGGCAAAGGAGACGAAAGTGATCATCCCCGAGGAAAACCAGCTTGGTCAATGTGTTTCTTCCCAGGATTCTGACAGTGATCACGAGTTCGAGCGTTGGCCAACTCCCACCGAGGTTTGTATTGATAATCTATATAGATGTGGATTTTTTTTACCTACCCGATTCAATCAGGGTTATTGATTTTGATCAGTTTGGTTTTGCAGGCTATGGAGGAACTGAAGGCATTAGGGAGGATTTCTGGACCGATGGTCTTGACAGGCTTGATTTACTACTTGAGAGCGATGGTATCGATGATGTTCCTTGGTTACCTGGGAGAAACGGAGCTTGCCGGAGGGGCGCTGTCCATAGGGTTCGCCAATATAACGGGCTACTCGGTGATTTCAGGGCTAGCCATGGGGATGGAACCAATCTGCGGTCAAGCTTATGGAGCTAAGCGATGGAGTTTAATGTGCCTAACCCTTCAGAGAACCATTCTTGTTCTCGTTAGTGCAACTGTGCCGATCGCTTTCATGTGGATGAACATGGAGAGAATTCTCATCTGGTGCGGCCAAGACGAGGCCGTTGCTAAAACCGCTGGGATATACATTCTGTTCTCGCTTCCAGATCTCTTGGCTCAGGCTTTCCTTCATCCTCTCCGAATCTTTCTGAGAACACAGAACATCACATTCCCTCTCACATGGGCCGCAGCAATAGCATTGGCGCTACACGTTCCCATAAACTTTCTCCTTGTAGTGTTCTTCAAAATGGGTATCGCGGGAGTTGCATTAGCAGCTGCTTGGACAAATTTGAACATGGTTTTATTGGTGTTATACTACTTGTGGCTGTCAGGTTTCCTTAAGAAGGTGAGGGAGGAATTCTCTCGAGAGTGCCTGACGGGTTGGACATCGTTGCTCAAGCTGGCGATTCCCAGCTGTGTATCGGTGTGCTTGGAGTGGTGGTGGTACGAGTTCATGATCATTTTATGCGGTCTGCTCACGAATCCAAAATCAACGGTGGCATCGATGGGGATTCTCATACAGACAACGTCGCTGATCTACATTTTCCCATCGTCGCTGGGCATGGGAGTCTCAACCCGAGTTGGCAACGAGTTAGGAGCCAACAGGCCTGCCAAGGCTCGCCGGGCAATGATAGTGGCGCTAGCCTCTTCTTCGGTTCTGGGAATTGTGGCCATGAGCTTCGCATTCAGCGTACGTTACAGATGGGCCAAATTGTTCACGCAAGACCCCGACATTTTAATGCTCACATCGGCAGCGCTGCCCATTTTAGGGCTATGTGAACTGGGCAACTGTCCACAAACGACGGGGTGCGGTGTTCTGAGAGGGAGTGCTCGGCCTACGCTAGGTGCGAACATTAATCTGGGCTCCTTCTACTTCATCGGAATGCCCGTAGGCCTGCTTTTGGGATTCTATCTAGACCTGGGTTTCGTCGGATTCTGGGTGGGATTGATGGCTGCACAGGCTTCCTGCCTAGTGTTCATGCTATACCATTTGATTAGGACCGATTGGAATCTGCAGGCTGAGAGGGCAATTCAGCTGACCGGCACCAAACCAAAAGCGGACGAGAGCATATCCCTATTTTCCAACGAATCTTCTGATTCACTGATGACTAGAGCTTTATTGGATATCTTGGATATTGAAAACCGAGTAGGGCACAAATCTAGCAAGGAAACTGGTCCTCTTGTGTCGCAATGCTAAATAAACCTAGTAGTCCAATCTTTCCTCCATCGACGACCTAGATGGGGATTGCTTGGATTGTTAGCTGTCTGTGTATTTGCCGCAAGGAGATATCCGCTGCATGTAACAGAAGAGCATGTTCTCCCTCCAACCGACAAGAGCACTGTAGTTGGACCTTGTTTTATTGCTTGTGCTACGTGTAGTTTAGTCTATGAATGACTAGAGAAGAATATCATGAGGCGAATATAAGTTTTGGCATGTATTAGAAAAGTCGGGCAGGATTTTTCTTTGGAATGCGAATATAAGTTTTGGCATGTATTAGAAAAGGCGGGCAGGATTTTTTCTTTGCAATTGTTGAAGACCGTCAGTGTGTCGTGGCAGTGTAAATATTCCTGCTCAAAGAGATTCGTTTCCACCATTGACGGTAATAAGAAAAAAAGTTTTCCTTTCCATCAAATGTAACATACAGTCATAACCTCGCTGGTCTCATTGAATCCGAGATGCATTAATGGTTCTGTTTATATCATTTATTTTATATATAGTACTGCTAATTCCTACAATCCTAACATCTCCATCTCTGGTCTTACAGGATACGAGATGCATTCATGGTTCTGTTGTGTCTTTTCTTTGATATATAAAATCAACGGGAAAAGATTTATGATTACAAAATGAGTAATTATTTGAGTGTCATACTCAACAATAAGTTAACCATGGTTAAGTATGACAGTGAAATAATTACTCATTTTTTACTGAATATAAAAATTGAGTTGTATATTTGAATGTATAAATGAAGTTTTAAAAAACTTTTGAAATATTAAGATTATACAAATTCAATCATTCAAATTTACAATTTCAACACTTCTTTGCCAAATTTAAAAATTCCAATAATTATTCACCAAATTTAAAACAAAATTGATAAAAAAATATTAAAAAAATAGAACAGTACAACATAACATAAGCGATCCTCTCCTCTCCTCTCTTCCGGAAAAGACTCTTTACTTTCCCTCAAATGTGACATAATCTCATTGCAAATGAAATGCAAATAAATGATCCTGTTTTTATCTTTTTCATATTTATCGCTGTTATTTATCGCAGGTCTCATTGGATACGACATGCATTAATGATTCTGTTATTTTACTTTACAAATATATAAAAATAAGTAAGAGGGAAAAAATAACTCTATTTTAAATGTTTTATTTTGAAATTCAAATAAAGGAGAAATCTATAATTATCATTTAAAAATTGGTCAAATTGTTTTGACTTGATATAAATTTAAATATTAAATACTAATATTTAACCACTTATTATAATTAAGATATTTTAACATACTAGACACTGAGAGTCACCAAGTCAAATCCCTCGTTTAATTTATGGTTTAATATATGCGTTCTCTAACGTCTAATTTATCCCTACTCAGATTTCACGTGTTCTCTAACGTTTAATTTATCTTTTGCATTATTAGATTAGATTTTATTATTGATTATTCAAATAATAAATTACGGATAATTTTTGATAATTCAATATCCCCTTATAATGTCAATCCCTCCCTCCGTAATAGAGAAGCGTGTCCATCTACCTTTGATCATTAAATCACCTTTAGTTTATTTAGTCAAAGGTTGTTGAGATTTACCATTACTCGTGCCACCTACAATTTTTGACTAATTTGCATTCAATTTTGTTATAAACATATAAGCCATGGAAATACAAAATTAATCATTAACGCAACAAACTCATTTGGTAGAAATTTTATGAATATTCGAAATGACAAAGTTTGGTTGGTAAAAATCTTTCAATTTTGTTATAAACATATAAGCCTTGAAAATAAAAAAATTAATCATTAACATAACAAACTCATTTGGTAGAAATTTTATGAATATTTGAAATTACAAAGTTTGGTTGGTAAAAATGTACTGTTAACCTGTTTCAACGAAAATGACATCTATATAACTATGTATATCATTACAATTTATAGAATTACAAAACTTTATCTTCAAATTATGTCAAATTCCCTTTCAGAAAAAGTCCTTTGCTGCCACGATCAATAACCACATAAGAAAAATGCATTTAATAGAGCTCCAAGCAAATTAAATCTCTAAGTACACTGCACCTAGGTGAATCGTAGACACTTTTCTACAAGAGTAATAATAGTCTTCGCCGTAATCTCCGATTCCACTTTAATCGATGAACTTAAAATTTGAAGAACGGATCCAAAGATTTCAACAATTTCTGATTTAATGAATAACCAAGAAAGTGATCATAAATGCAAGAACTAGGTCAGTCACATCAAGCTTTCACTGTCTACAACTTGATCGTGGCAGCGTCTAAAACTCTAAGCAACCAGGACCCTGCCCATTCACTGTCTACAACCTGTTCATGGCAGCGTCTAAGCACCAAGGGCCCGCAGGTCGGAATTTCAAAATGGAACAGCCACTCAAATTTGACAGTTTTTTCACAGTTTCAGCGAAAAATGTTGCAATTTGCCATTCAAATCCCATCCCTGCGGGCCAGAGATAGAGTTAGTGTCCTTGGATCCAACAGCGTTTAAATAATTTGACGCGGCATTTATCTTTGACTCTACTGCGGGTTGTTTACACGCTGCCGCCCTGTTCATGAGTTACTTCGATTTGCACGTGTAATAAAACAGCGGGCGCCGGCCAGGAAATGGCTGCTTACACGACTGTTGTTTAATAAATTTCTAGGTTCAAATTTATTTTATAATTATGTCATATCACAATTTCAATTATCAAATTTGTAATTGTTGGCAATCGGTCAATATTCCTACTAAATTTATAAAAATTCCATTGATCGATTTGCTACACAAATATCCTATTCCACGAAAATATGAACAACTCATCCCTGCCCAAATTTGAAATCTCCAACGTCTTCGACCAAGCGCTATATCCCTCTCTGACTAAACTAACTCGTGTTGAAACAGACCTGTTTTCGGTAAAAAAAAAAAGTGAGTTTGAATCCAGTCAGATTTTAAAGATATTCTGAGTTTTTTATAAATAAAGTTTCATGTATTTCAGAACTTTAATCCAGTAGTTTTGTTTCATTTTAAACCAACTCAAATGGTCAGAAAATTGATCAAAATTCTAAATTGACCAACAATTTAAAACCATACTGCCAAAAAAAAATAACTCTAAAAAAAAGATTACTCCTAAGTTAACCTATTCCTATTCCTCCTCCCTGTTCATTTCCGAAATAGGACGAACAGTCAAACCCCGGGTAGCCGTCCTCCATGTGACTCTCAATACGGAGAGACAAATATTCTGCAAACGATTTGTACAGCGGTGATCCAGTCATTGCTCGTTCGAAGAATTCTACCCTTATTCATATCACACAGGTTGACGGCTTCGGCCTCCGCACAGAAATCGTTCTTGCCAAAAAGCTATACGGATATAATCACGTCTCGTCGTCATCCATCTACTCAGGTCGATAAAACAAAAACAAAGCAGGGGATGAATTCAGCTTCTGACTTAGTCAGCCTAAGAGCGGAAGGAGACGCAAAAGCCATCAATTTATATAAACTAGAAGAGCACGATCGCCGCCTATTAATAAGGAAAAATATTCATTCGGTATTCCAAATTCAGCCTGGATTAAATTTTGTTGTTCATTACGTGATCAACGGATCGTGGGCTCGGTTCTGCCGCATAATAAAACTTCTCCCAATCACTACTGCCCTCTCTGCTATAAAAAATGCAAGCGCCCGGCAATCTCTCCTCCGCGACATTGGAGTTCTTGTCGACATTCATGGTGGTCTGTTTACTACTTGACCCGACGTTTTTCAATTGTTTTTCGGTTTGTTTATGCCAGGGAAACTGTTGAAACTGCCAACTAATTTTCTATGTGGTGAATGTATCCGCATTCATACTGTATCAGTTAAAAATGGAATACCACCATGCACATTATAGTCAGAAGCTTACTTCAAGTAATCATGCCCCTTTCCCTGTCTCTTGATGCAACGATGATCTTCCTCATGTCGATATATACTCTGATCCTCTTAATTCTGCTTTCAGGCTTGGAGACGGCTCCAAGGCAGATCAGTTTGTGTAACTGAAACTGTCAACTAATTTTTTTATCAGGTTGTAATCAGTTTGTTTAACAGTTTAACAGGTTTTATATATCTAGCATATTAGTAGAGGTGTGGGCAAGTAATGGAGTGTAATGGAGTGTGTGGGAAGAGATTGAGAAGATGATTGTAAGCATGTGTTTGGCTAGTGTAATTATCTCTTAAATAATAATAATAATCTATTTTTAAAGTCACGGTCAAGTCAACCAAAATGGTGTATGACACCCCCTTGTTTGTGGGACAAGGGATCCCCCTCGGTCCAGCTATTTGACTGGTAAAGTCTATGTTTACGGAGGTATACATACCCTACCCCCTCTGGATTTGAACTTGTAACCTCTTAAGAGGAAACACATTTTTTTAACCATTAGGCCCACTCAGACTGTATTATCATTGCCCCATTACACCATAATTTTTCTCTTCAAATTTTTTTTTCCAAATAAACATTGTGTTCATTTGTGTGATTGTTGTTCTCTGTTTTTTGCTTCATTAATGTTGTTGAATTTATAATTACCCTGCCCAACAGCAACCATGATATTCTACAATTACTGTTTAGACTTAAAAACGTAAACTATAACCATGCTTTAAAAAAGTACACTATATAACCATGCTTGGCATGACTTTAATTCTTGTCTTCTCTCTTGTTGGCTGTTTTGTGAACCGTTTGGGGAGTCCGTTACAAAAGTGCAACATTCAGCACAGCGCTCCCTTTGATTAAGGTGAATCACAGTCACAACGCAAAGGCATTTGTATCATTCTACGTCAAACATGATGTTTCATATAGATCATGATTCGTGACTTTTTTTTTCATTTACTAATTTAACATTTGTTTTAAATTTCACGGTGTGAACCGTTAGAGATTCCGTTACAAGCTCAACATTCAGCACCGCAGTCCCTCCAATTAATTTAAATTTCACGGTTTGAACCGTTAGAGATTCCGTTACAAGCTCAACATTCAGCACAGCAGTCCCTCCGATTAATTTAAATTTCAAACGGTCTTAACCGTTCTACATTCCGTACAAGCTCAACAATTAGCACAGCAGTCCCTCCAAATAATTTAAATTTCACGGTGTGAACCGTTGGATATTCCGTTACAAGGTCAACATTCAGCACACGTCCCCCTTTAATCGAGGTGAATCACAATCACTTCGTGGTGTGAACCGCTGGGAGTCCGTTACAAGCTCATTCAGCACAGCGGTGCCTTTAATTATGGTGAATCACCGACACTTCGAGAGAGCATTTGTACCATTCTCAGTGGAACATGATGTTTCATATGACGTTTTTGTTTCATTTATATTAATTTAACGTTTGATTTAAAATTTAAAAGGTGTACATGGTTTGATTTAGTATGTGGTTTGACATTCAGCGAGGCGGGGCGAGGACTCTGTACCCTTAGAGCTCCGACCAACGGCGATGAATATGCAGCTCTGCACAGTTGTTTTAGACTGCGGCAGGTGGTATATATATATGGTCGGATATATCTCTCTAACCAACAGCGATCAATTTGCAGCTTGCTGCACAGTCTTTAAGACTGCAACATATGATATATACATTGTCAACTAGTCTTTAAGACTGCGACAGATGGTATCTACATCGTCAGCTATATCCCTACGTATATATCAAGACAATCGAACAATATATATAACAATAGCTGAGCTATATCCCTACGTATATATCAAGACAATCGAACAATATATATCAATAGCTGCAACCTATTGCAGAGTCTTTCAAACTACAATAATAGACGTATATATCAAGACAATCGAACAATATATATCAATAGCTGCAACCTATTGCAGAGTCTTTCAAACTACAATAATAGATGAGTTTTAAACACTCTACAACAAGCTGCATATTGATCGCCTCAGCCAAACCGCGCATTGGTTTACCCGAGCATTGGTTTACCCGAATTTGATTCCTCGAATTTGGAATCCTATTGTTATTCAATTGCCCACTAACAACAACTAATTTCAAATCGAATTCGGAATCGTATTGTTATTCAATTGCCCACTAACAACAACTAATTTCAAACCCTCAGTGCACATCAATTTATCCACATTATAGTTCATGAAAAGCGTCTTTAGAGAGAGATAGCAAGATAGAGCATTATAGTTCATGAGAGGCGTCTTTAGAAAGAGAGCAAGATAGAGGCTGGAACTGCCATCAATTTGTCCACCTTATAATTTATAAAAGGCGTCTTTAGAGAGAGATAGCAAGATAGAGGCTGGAATAGAGAGAGTCTGATAAAGGCTTTGGGAGGCCAATGGGTGTGTGATCTAATAACATAATAGCATGATAAAGGCTTTGGGAGGACAATGGGTGTGTGATCTAATAGCATAACGGCATGTTGATGAAGCAAGTGGGTATAGATGATGTGTAATTTTGATGTTTTTATATTTTTATAGATGATTGTATAGATGAGGATGTGTAATTTTGATGTCTTTATAGATGTTGAGGTGTAATTTTGATGTCCTTATAGATCATGATGAAAAGTTTTAATATCCTTATAACTCAATTATAGATGATGATGGAAAAATTTGATATCCTTATAATTTAGCTTATTTTGGTGTAATTGAGTTCTAGATGATAATCTAAAAATTTTGATATCCTTATAATTTAGCTTATTTTGATGTTTATTGTGAACGAAAAAAAACATGAAAAACAAACAATTGTTTTTTAAACGATATTTTATAAATTTAATTTAAATATAAATGTTTTTTAATTTATTAAAATATTGAAAAAACAAAAATGTTAAAACATTTTATATTTTAAATATTATTTATTGATTACATTGATAATATTAATATTAATATTGATACATAATTAATTTGAGATGAATTGTTATTATTAAATTTTAATAAATTAGATAATTATTATTGTAATATAAATAATGTTTATACGCTTTTGTATATATTAATAATATAATGTTGTCATAATAATAAAAATAAAAATTATATATATTAAATAATAATAATTCTAAAAAATTAAAAGTAATCACTTACTCTCTTAAGGTTTTATAGATCAATTTGGTTTTAGTGGACGTTAATCATCATCATCATCATATTAAATAATAAAATCACATTAAACACAAACACAATTTATATTGTTTGTTATGAAGTTGATTACATGATTATATAATATGATTATTAATTAATTTAATTAATAATAAATTTAAATTTATGTTTTATTATTATGATTCATTCAATAATAATAAGGAAAATAGTATAATAATATTTACAATATAATTTATTATATAATATTATAATGTTATTTTATTCTTTTATATATGATTACACGAAAATAGTATAATAATATTTACAATATAATTTATTATATAATATTATAATGTTATTTTATTCTTTTATATATGATTACACATTTAATTTAATTGCAAACCATTATATATAATATATAAAAACCATTATATATATAATATATAAAATCCATTATATATAATATATAAAAGAGAAAATTTTATATCAAAAAATAATATTAAGTTTGTTAAACTTTTAATTATAGTTTAGTAGTGTATATCATATAAAAATATTATTTTTTATTATTATAATATATTAAGGTAGTTTATAACAATTTAAAATTATAGTTTACTGTAGTGTATAACATGTAAAAATATTAAGTATTATTATTATAATATATTAATGTAATTTATAAAAATTTAAAATTATTTTAGTATTATTAATATTATTAAAATGATTTAAGATGTGATTTTTTAATATTATTTTATGTTAAACATAAGATTATATTAATATTAATATTAGTTATTATGAATTATTATTATATACATTTTTATGTTTTCTATTAAGACAAAATTATGATTACATTAATTTTTAATATTTTAATATAATATTATCATTTTGATAATATAAATAAACAATATTTTAATTATATATAATTATATAATATGTATGTTTGATGTGGTTTATTATTTTCTTCATAAATGACAAATAATATTATAATATTATTTATTTTAATTATATATTGTAATGTTTTAATACATTAATATGTTTCATATTATATATTATGATTCTATATGTTTTTATGAGCCATGTATCGATTATTAATATATGGTGGGTTATTATCATTTTGATAATATAAATAAACAATATTTTAATTATATATAATTATATAATATGTATGTTGATGTGGTTTATTATTTTCTTCATAAATGACAAATAATATTATAATATTATTTATTTTAATTATATATTGTAATGTTTTAATACATTAATATGTTTCATATTATATATTATGATTCTATTTTTTTATGAGCCATGTATCGATTATATTAATATATGGTGGGTTATACTTGTATTAGATTTTATTATTTTAAAATAATAATAAAAATGTATTAGATTTTAATTTTTAAAATAATAATAATAATAATAATATGTGATCCATGATATAAAACAATATTTTAGGTTTGTTATCTTTACTTGTTGATTATGATTGATCAATTCATATTGTGTTTGGGAATTCATAGCTTGTAGTTTTAGAAGGATGCATTTCTTTGATTGGAAGCTTTTGGATTAGAGTCATATATCATTTTTGCATTTTTTGCAAAACAGAATTAGGGACAAAATATTCCATTAGTGTTTTCATAATATTAATAAGAAAAAATGAAGGAAAGGTTTTATAGAGTGCAAGCACATTGAGTTCACTTGAGAGAAGCCCTCACTACAATTTGAGGTGTTGAATATGGATTTGCTTGTTTGAAAGAGTGGATATGACAATGACATTGTTGCAATCGTTGATGAAGGAAAGAAACCCTAAACTTTTCTTATGTATTGTAATAGTAGAATTGTTAAGGTTTTTCTTAAAGGCTCTTAGATCATGATGAAGGCCGAGAATGGAGTTCCCAACACTCAAAGCCACACCAAGGCTTGTTGAGAATCTATTTAGGGTTTCCACTTCATACATATTTCCACAACACTGAAGGGAATAGGAGGTTAGGGAGACTGTAGATTCTAGAGGAGTAAGTGATAGATTATTTGGATGACTTGTTGGTTTAATCTTGATTTGATCATAGAGTAGTTAATATAAGCTTGATTCACTAATTGACAATTTTAACATTGGTGGTTTATGGGCCTGTGGTATTGGATAACATGTGGTATTTTCTCATGGTATTTTATGTGATGAAGCATATTTAAATGCTTTAACAAATCCATTGTAAAATGCCTCATATGGGGTTAGTTTGGCCAAGGTTAATAGATATCTATTAGGTGTTGGTTTTTCTAGGCTTGTGATTACATTGTATATGTTTCCTCAAACAATAATTAGTCATGAACGTCTTTGAAAATGAAATCTTATATGGAGGAAGAGCAATATAGGAAATGAAATAGGTGGATGTTTCAAGCATATGATCTTGTAGTTGTGAGATTCCTCAAGTGGCCTGATGTTTGGTTGTGTTGGATAAGTTCATAAATATATATATCTTAAGTGTTGGTTTCCCCAATAAAGGGCTTCCAAAGTAAATATAGACTCTTTTGTATATGTTTTTATGAGTTTGAGTGTGTTGTTATTGTCTATGTTGATGTGACATATCTCTTTGTCTTAGTAATTAACATGTGGTATCAATCTAGCTTAACTTGAACTCTTTGACGAGAGTGGTATGATATGGAGTGACCTATGGAAGAGAATTATACAAAGAATAATGATGTCTTGGCTATAGTCTATGGTTTAGGTTGTGATGGTTCATGGGTATATGAACCATGGTAAATGACTAATGAAAATACATTACAAGGATTAATGTGGAGAATGAGTGCTTGATTTGGCTCAATGTATTTGCAAAATAGAAGAATGGAAGCAAAGAAGCAGATACCATTTATGGGAATAGATTGTGACCACTATCACCGAGGTCTATATCTATACTTTATACTAGCGAGTCATCAAATGAGGCATACAAATGTTTCAATAAGACATACAAGCATATTCTCATTTACATGTGATAAAATCCAACTCCATAAAAATAATTATGATTGTATGGATGAGCACATAATGCTATGAAGAATCAACCCATTTCATTGCTAGCATCCCTCCTACTCCAAATACAATTACATATATTGATTACTTGTCAACCAACTACTTATCTTACCACTATATACTCGAGTAAATTATTGTAATCAATCAACTTGGCCCTTAACCAAGTGAAAACTCTTGAGAGCACACACAAAGTGAAAACTCTTGGGAGCACACACAATGTTGACTTATGGTGTGTACACAGTCTTGTCAAAACCGTAGGCTACCAACATATGCTCATGGCAAGTATTCTACTTGTAGAGAATACACATAGGTCTTGAGAATTTCTTTCATATAAATCAAAGTGCGGAGTATCCAATTACTTATCAAGAAGTGAGTTTAGAGTGACAGATATCATAGGAATTAAGTAAAGGGATTTATGGAATAAAATAAAACACAATAGAGGAGAAGTAATAGAATCTCATAAAAAAAATGCACTAAATTGGTAAATACAATAAATAGTTGAATGTAATACCAAAATTTTTGAATTCTGAAGTTTAATAGTAAAATTTATCTAATTTCTTACTAATTTTTTTTTAAAAGCTACAACTAATCAACATGTAAAACTAATCTATTCATCTTTTTCAGAATATTTATTGTTAGAGGTTTCTTCTCCTTCAAAATATTCATTGCTACATGTTTCTTCTCCATCAGAATATTCATTGTTTCCTCTCCATCAGAATATTCATTGTTAGAGGTGCCTTCTCTAGTCCATTCGTTGCTACAGGTGTCTTCTCCATCAGAATATGCTAAAGAGAAATGAATTAATCAAGTTTCAAACCACAGGCTTCAAAATTATATGTTGAAGGGAATGCATTAAATATCATACATATATGCTGGAGGGAAATGCGTTAACCAGTTTTCAAAACAGAGACACAGGAACCGAGAGTTGTTAATAATTTTCTTGAATCAAGAAATACTTTAAGAAACAGTATTTATCAGAAAGTTACTAAAACCTACAACTAATCAACATGTACAACTAATCTATTCATCTTCATCAGAATATTCATTGCTAGAGGTGTCTTCTCCATCAGAATATTCATTGTTAGAGGTTTCTTCTCCTTCTGTTGACTCCAACTTTAATAAATTCGGGAGGGAGTTGATCGCAGGCTTTGAGAAGAATTGTTTCATCGTGGTTATACTTATAAATGACGTCATCTTTGGAATCAGATGTAATCCATGGATGTCTGAGACCTACCAGAACGACATCACCTACACTAAGATGAACGCCTTCATGCCTTAACCTCCCACTAATTTTACACAGTCGTGTTTTCCCATGATCACTACACCTGGAATAGTAGTGATGCTCGCCCAATATTGCAACAACTTGTCCGTATACTTGCCCATCTTTTTTAAAAGACACTTCTCTGCACATGACGGCTGCTTCACTTCTTCGCCTTTTGCTATTTTTATCTCCCTTGCCCTTCCTCTCACAAACAGTTCCTGTCATTGTCTTCCACTCTTCCACATCCCAATCAGTATCCGCAGAATCATGCTTTTCTGCCATTTTTTTCCTCTCTCCACCAGACGTGTATCAGTAATTATTAACGTGACCCGTTTATATCCTCTCGACGATGTTTTTCACTAATGAATAACGGATGATAGGCTCACGGATGTTTTTCACTAATGAATAACGGATGATAGGCTCACGGGCTTTTATTTAGTATCCATGGACGCGTCGTTTCCGTGTACAAAGAGCTTTACCAGCTTTGAAGGACGTTGAAATCTGAGTTAGAACTAAAGTAAGTTAACGGAACAGTCACATTTATATCCTTAATATATTATAGTTTTGCCTTTAATATCAATGAGCATTAGTCGGCTTGTTTTGTCAAGATTGATTGAGACGGACATCAAGATTATGAATTGGTTAAGTTTTGATATATGTATTGTTTTAAATATTATTTTGATATATGTATTGTTTTAAATATTATTTTGATCTAATTGTTGTTATATATAATATACAGTTTGATTTGGTCTAATGGTTAAGAACACGTGTTTCCTTTTAAGAAGTTATATGTTTAAATCAAGAGGGGTAGGATAGGGTATATATATCTGCATATCCGTATACAAAGAGCTTTACCAGTAAGTTTCTTCCAACCATTGTCCTATTCTTCTTCAGCTAGAGAAGCACATCAGAAACCCAACGACCCTTTCAAGTTCAATACCACTTGGATTGAGGAAGAAGATTTCTAGGCTATGGTCAAGAATGAATGGTTAAGATATGATACAGATTCTAGAACCAACTCACGATTTGGAGTTTCGTTGAAGAAGATTAAAGTGATAGTGGTTGGGTAGATATTTGAAAGGATTTGAAGAGGAGATAACTTGTATATATGAGAAGAATTTCATGGGGATTTTTATGGGGATGGACAACGTAGTATTTTGGTCTTAGAAACTAATAAGAGGAAATTACTAGACATAAGAGAAGGAAAATGGGGAATAAAAAGTACAGCAGTGTGGTTCGATAAGTTATACAAGAACACAATTTTTTTTCATCAGTATGCAAACCACATAAAGAGGGTTATCATAATTTGGGAGATCCAAGCTAGAGAATACAAGTCTGTTAAGAATTTCAAGGAGAATGTAGATATCAAAGTCTATCATTTCTGGTCCATTTATAAAGAGACAAATTGAACTAATATTGTTGAAGCATTGAAGCTAACGACATGCTCTCCTAGTTTTGTATAAGGAGAAGATAATATAATTAGATGATGATTGAATAATTATATAAAGAATAAATCTTAGGGACATTGGCCTCTTTTAAGAAGGACAAGAGCCATTGGTTTTTATGAGTTGGTGGAGGAATATGTATTGAGGGTCATAAATCAAATGTGAGCATAAGTAAGATCATTGGGGCTTTTAAATCTACATTCTTAGATTTACTTTCTAAATTGACTTGTCTGAGGGATTTGATAAGTTCAAACCCATAATGGGTTGAGACAAGGCTATCCTCTTTCACCCATATTATTTTTACTTGTTGGTGAAGGACTAAGCAAAGCCGTATTACTTGGATAAAAGTTCTACAAGTATATATGGAATTAGAATTTGTGGAAATATTTAATTATATCACTCATTGTTGGTGGATGCTTCATTTATTTTTCCAACCGGTTCTCTAGGGGAAGCACACATACTTCTATAAATATTATAAGTCTATAACCTATCTATAAGGATGGAGATTAACATTAAGAAATGAACTATATGTTTTTTTAATAATCTGTAATAAGAGGATGTGTAGTTGTTGGTGGGATTGTTTCCCTTTAGGCATTTAAATTTTAAGGAGAGATTTAAGCACCTTGGTTCATGTTGAAGTCAAATGGTTATGGCTAGAGTGATTGGCTCTGGTTGCTAGTGCATATGGGATATAATTCATAATTGATGCAATCGATGGTTTCCTAGAGGGGGGATATTAACTTAGTTAAATCTGTACTTGAAAAAATATTGATGTTTTGGACATTCCTTGGACTTTATTCGTAAGGGTGTTCTAGATAAGATTATAAATTGTTTCTTTAAATTTCTTTGAGTTTGAAAAAATGAAAGTGATAGAATTACCTTAGCTAAATTTCATTTTATTGCAAGGCCTCATGAGGATGGATGATGGACTAAATGTAACATCCCACCCTTGCATGCACTGAGTGAACTTATTCTTTGAGGACACTTGCTTGCAAGTGATCTGGATTATTATACTATTGGGCATCTGATTATGATTATGAGACATTATGGGTATGATGCCATGTTATTTTTTTGTTTTGACATAGACAGGTGCTATTGATTCGGTTCTCCTGAGTGTGCAGGACTGTGTACCTCGAGGATGAAGAGGCATCGATGAAACCCCTTGGACTTCGGATCAAGTCAGGGAGTGGACTATTGGGTTTTTATTATTGTCATATGCACATCTAATTAGATGTTATGATGATTGATTTTATTTATGACATGATCCATTGATGATGCAGGTCGATGATAACTTGTTGACGAGACTCAAATGTGGAGTGGAGGGGTCACACATGACAACCAAAGACGTTGAGGGAGAGGTGTGGATAGCTGCCCTACCACAACCTACTAGCACTCCCATCGTGGTTGTAATTGTAGGTTAACGATTACCTAGTTCGACAAGACCCATGATGCCATGAGGTAAGATTTCGATAGTCGCACACAATGGTTCTACGAGGTGTGCAATAAGGCATGGGCGTTATTCCTTAGAGGCCCTTAGTCTCCCGCAAGATCACCTGGCGGAGTATTGACTCGAGGGGTTTTTTATGTCTACCAAGTCAATCAAGAGGAAAGTGGCACCCTTGGAGCGTGTAGTGCATCCTGAACGGCATGTCGCGCAAGAAAAAATGGAAAGAGGCTAGTGGAAGCCTTGGAGCATGTAGTGCATCTTGAAGGGCACTTCGCGCAAGGGAAACATAATGAGGTGAGTGGCACCCTTGGAGCACCTACTGCATCCTGAAGGGCACATCACATTGTTAACTAATAAGTGAATAAACCTAGATGTCCTTAGAATGAATGATGTGATAAGAAATATTTAAAAACAATTTCCCTAATAAAAATGTCGCCCAACCTAGGAAAATAAAATCTAGGTCTAAGTGATACTTGTGGTAATAATAATAATAATAATAATTAAACATGTGACAGAAAAGGGGTTAGAAATTCGATTAATTTATTAAAATAAAATTATATTGAGAGATTAAAATTTTAAAAGGGAATTGATTGTTTTTCTACATATCTTAATTAAAATTTATTAATTAAAATGAAAAAGGGGAAAAGGTAATTTTCTACACTTGCTAATTTGAGTTTTAGATAAAAAGGGAAAAGAGGGAAACTTAAAATAATTAGGAAACTAAGGGAAAAAGGGGGAAACATAAAGAAAAAGGGAAACATGAGGAAAAAACAGAATGACTAACTTAGTAATGAATCTTTCCTTTAAGAACTTTCTAAATTGAACTCAACTACGAATTTAGTAAGGGCGTAAGTCATTAAAATGTGTAAGGGAATATGGTGACACCCAGGAGCAATTCTAGGAATGATTTTAGGTGGGTGAGGGAAATAGGAGTAATTAAATAATTAATGAAATTAATTTCTGGTGCAACTAAGGGGATGGGTGACATGTGTATGGGGGAGGTTTTTTTTGAATTAAATTATTGAAAAACAATTTAAATGGGAATTTGGGAAATAAATCACTTAGAAACTCTATATAAAGGACGAAGGAGGAGGAGTATGGATCTCTTCTTTGATGCATAACGTTGCACTACATAATTTTTTACTTGATTGAATTATCTTGTGGGAGTTAGGATACCCAACTTAGTGATGAGTGGTAGCTCAGCCTTTTGAGGCAAGTTGGGAGCTAGTTGTTCTCTGGTTTAGTGTGTGTGGCCCCTTTGCGGCTTAGGGGGCTAAGGGGGAAGAAGAGTAACCCTAGAATTGGATGGGAGGTACCAGTGAATTCACATTGGGCGACAAGCAGGGGCTGGACGGAGCACACTGGACAACGACTCAGAGCTATCACCTTGGGCTATGGTACGTACGCTTTTATTTTGAATGGTAGATTAATATTGATCTTGCGCTTCCATGACTGTACCTCTATTTTATAAAAAAATTGTGTTTACTCAGTGTTTTTAATCGAGAACTTAAGGTTGTCATAGCTTTACGCTCGCTGCATTGCCTTGAATCACTTGGCACCAATCCCTTATTGCTATGACTCTTTTGTTTGCTTGATGACTTTTATGAGGAGATTGTGCTTTATATTTCGACCTCATCCCTACATCATCAGTCCACGCCTGAGCATTCGACGAGGAGGCGGATCAACGGTCATCACTTCGGTGTTAATAGACCTATAGATCCTAATGCCCTACTTTTCTGTGCATGGATGATGAGCGAAGGATTTTTTTCCTAGTTGTCTGCCTCTGTTGAAGGTCCTTGGTTGAATGATTGTCTTGCGCCTTTTAGCGATTGAATACCTCCACGATTGTTTATCTTTTCTCTCCGTGAACATCTTATTATCCTTTGTGTTTAATCTATGCATTTTCACCGTTACCCAACATTCAACCCACGATTCTTGGCATCTAACACACAACGATTTGTATTCATTGTCGACACAACAAATCCATCATTACTCTACGATTTATTATTTATGATGAATATTTACTCTGAGTTTTCAATACATTAAACCTTGAATTTATCCCTCTGCATTTTATTATGTTGGATGGAAAATATCCTCTACGTGCCAATACGTTCAACCAAGAATTTCCTATGCAATTCATTATATCCTGATGGAAAAATTACCTTTCGTTCTTAACACATTAAACTACGAATTTCCTCTACAGTTTATTACAATTGATGGTGAATTTTTCTCTATGAGTTAATACATATTGACTGCGATATTTCTATGCTTTAGACATCGTTTTCATTTCTTGACTACGATTTTATATGGATGCGTTTTTCTCTTAGTGCTTGGATAGAAAATATTTTTAATTGGTGAAATTGTTTTATTGAATGATAGTGAGTTCTAAATGTTAAACAACATTGTAATTCAGACAATATCATTACAATATCTTTATTGTGTCGATTTTCAATAACCAACAACTAATTTCAGTTCTTAATCAACCATGATTTTCAATTCTTAACAACAACGATTTCCAAATGGTTAAACAACAACGACTTTCATTTTTCACAGTAACATTTACTTGTTGACGGTGTTTTTTGTTATCATGTGATTTCATTTATCACAGGCTCAAGAACAATATCCATTCATAGTTTTAGGTTGCGATTTGAATATCTTATTTACACAGCTAATTTGATATATTATGAGACTACGAATTGAATTCTTTTTAACTCAACATACGTGAACCTTTTCAACTCTACAATTTTCATTTATTTAGAAAGTTAATTCTTAATCTAGAAAGGTCAATCGAAATCCTTTTTAGCAGTTCAATTTTTCCTTTCCTCATCTTCATATCACGAATTGGATATAGTTGAATTCAACAGCGATATCCTAAAATTTATGAAGGACAATGATTTGATTACTGTGTTAGACTGTGTAAATGGTTGGGTTAATTTATTGCTTGTATGAGGGTGATAGTGGGTGTAATTACTGTGTAATGAAGTGTGTAATGGGTAGCCTATCCTCTGTGTATTGTGTAGCGATTTTACTACGCTTTGTTGGTGTTTCTCATGTGTAACCAATGGCGTTTAATAACAATGAATGTATATATTAGGTATCTGCGAAAGTCATACATTTATTAGAAAACATTGTATTAACAAGACAACGTAATAGGGTATGGATTTATCTAGATATTAGGCAACAAATTTATTATAAAGTTGTCTATGTGGTGTTAGACAGGCAGTGTTGAATACTTAATGGACATCGTTGCATATGAATCACAACGATTTGGCTGAGCGTGAGTGCGAATGTTGGGTTGCTGCACATAGCTCCTGACCCCGAATTAAAAATTAAATGAGTGTTTAATTGCAATAGGAATGAAAAACGTGTATATGAATGCTAGACAACAATTAATATATAGTATTAGACAACAATATATTTATGGTTGGTTGATTGAATTTATATATTTATAAGTAGTCTCATATGGTTGATAGACAACAATACCACTTCTTGGTATACAAGATTACCCTTATGTTAAACAACAATAGCATAAACTGTCGGCCAGTTTTTTATATTATTTTCTCAATAAGAACACCTTCACATAAACCTTGTTCTTCGGGGAACTTTTAACCCAACTTACTATTTACTCTTAAATGCCTTAACTAATTTATCTGAATAAGTAATTTGAACCTAGAAGAAAATAGAAGTAGATTGTTATAAGAAATAATAATTATTAATGTTAAATGATGAAAAATGTTTCAAGGTTTATTGATTTTTATTAAACGTAATAGGATGATCATTGTTGGACAGAGTTGTAAATGTTGGTTTAATAGGACTATTAGACATAATGGTTTATTGACGTAATAAATGTTTATATTGCGCAAGCTTAATGGTCGAGGGATTAGTAGTTTTATCAACCAAAACTATTAATAGTTAACAGTTAATTGGCTTATGCGCCTTGTGCCTTAGGTAGAGATGGTAGGCGCAGTTGGTCATAGTCGTTTCACCATACATGTTGCCTTGGAGGAAACAAGAATAGTCCTTTCATTCACGCAATTTAAATCGAATGTTGTCATCTTTCATCTTGTCGACTTATTGCTTAGGGTGTGTGGGTATCATCTTCTTGTTAGTTATTCGTTCTCCTAACACATCGATTTGTCATGAGTCTATGGTCGAGATAGGTTATGCTGTGCCAGGGTTATTGTCACGCCTATCACCTAGCGACGACATGATTTTGATGAGGGGATCATTGTGCGCCCTAATGGATAGAGGCGAATGATAACATGGCTGGAGTCAGTGCCTCCCATGGTGGGTGTTTGTTCGTTGTAGTTGATGTTGGTACGTGGGCTATCATGCCTTCACGCATTGGGTTTTGCATGCCATAGAGGGTTCTGGTTACTAGTTGTCGAGGTTTTTGTGTCAGGATTGGGGATGTTGTCCTTTAGCTTGTAGGCATTGTCATGTTGGTGTCAGGCTGTTACCCATTTCTATCTGTCTTTGAATTTCGCATGTTTCGCCCAGTTGCTTGATGTGTTAGTGTGTAGATTTGTTGTTGTTTGTTGCATGATTTGCGTGTGTGGTGTTCTTCGTCAGGTGGTGTGGTTTAACTGTGTTTTCGTTTCCTTCTTGTCTAAAAACAAAAACAAAAATTGCACTTTTCGCTTTGCTTGGAGTCATAACAATTGGGGTCTTTATATATGGTATCAGAGCGAGTTCAACCCGTGACTTGGGAATACTTGGGCTTTCGTTGATATAATATTTGGTTATAATGTTTCTAATTAAGATGAGTTTTATTTGTGCAGGTAATCACAGTTAAAGGATGTCACAGAGGTAGACGATGAGGTACTAGGGGAGGAGGCGTGACACCTCTAGTAGAATCCACACCTGAGGGGTCTAACCCCGAGGGAGATGAATAGGTTGTTGGGCAGGAGAAGATAGCAGTGGGTGATGTGGTTGGGCTGATGAGGTATTTTGAATGCATGTCTGAGACACTAATCATCCGTTTTGATAGAGATGAGGCCAGGGTGCCGACACCCCCTAAGGGTCCACTGCACGCTCTAGTTGGTACTGGTAGCATTCACTACAAACTTGAGAAGGTCAATTTTCCTGAGTTCTTTGGGGCCTCAGGCGATGCAGCTGCCGAGGCATGCTTCAAGAATATGGCAATGTGTTTTTCACTTCATGATTGTACCTCCAACATGGAGGTCTTTCAACTCAAGGGGAGTGCTCTTCTATGGTGCAAGATGCTCCTGCGACAATTCAACATAGTCATCAAAGAATTGTCATGGGAATTGTTTGAGCAACGATTCCGAGAGAGGTACCTATCAGAGGAATTCATTGAGTGTTGTCTCAACGAGTTCAATGCCTTATGACAGGACGGTTGTACAGTGCCTGAGTATGGGGCTCATTTTATGGAGTTGCTTCAGTATTAACCACACCTTAATACTGAAAAACTTAAGGTTGATAGGTTCTTGTTAGGCCTTAGTGTCAACATATGTGGCAAGGTTTGCATTTTGATGCCTCGGGCCTTGCATGATGTCATCCAGAAGGCCATCATAGGAGAGGAGTAGCTTATCAGTGGGAGTCAGAGAAGGACTCCAGCGAGACAAATAGGACATGTTTCATCTAGTGCGCAGCAACATCAGACACTAGCTAGATAGATGCTAGGGTATCATGGCTTCCAGAGAGGATCCACTTTCACCACACCTCAGTGACCAACGCCTTAGCAGCGGACTCCTTATCGAGGACCACAACATCAACAGTAGCGTCGACCGCAGCAACAATAGTTTAGGCCTATTCTGCAAAATAGACCGAGACTCCAGGCTGGTGGGCCATCAACTTCTACTTCAGGTACTAGGAGTATTGGACTGAAGAAGTGTTATTGGACTTGTGGGGAGACACACTACCAGCGCGACTGCCTAGTGGAGAGGACTAGAGAATCTGGATCAGCTCAACCCATAACCATGGGAGATTTGGGCAAGGCGCATCAGATTCACGTAGTGGTGAATAACTGCCAGGTAGAGCACTAGTCGACTTTGTTCGAGACATCAGAAACTATCGCTAACTAAACCCTTAGTATTTTGATAGATCCCGGTGCTACCGAGAGATTCATTTCAGGTGTCGTGCTAAAGAGGATTAAGGTAAAGGTAGTCGAAGATGAAGAGTTTATCTTTGTAGAGATTTCTTCGGGAGCCAAACAAAAGGTTGGAGGAAAGGTTATGGGTTGTACCCTTATCCTGGGAGAGTTTGTCACCAGGGCCAACTTGTATGCCACGATATTAAGATCTTATGACGTCGTGATCAATATGGACTGGTTAAAATCGCATGAGGCGATACTCAACTGTAAGATGAAACGATTGATCTTGGTTGATGATGAGGGAGAGAGACACATAATTGTGGGACAAAACCAGGGAGTTTTCCTGAGGTTCATCTCTTCCTTGTAGCTACAGAAGAGAATGCACAAGCGATGTAAGATTTATGCGATCCTTGTGTTAAACGAGAAGGGAGTAGCAGAAGGTCTAGAACACCTTCCTGTTGTGAGAGAGTTTGCGGACGTCTTCTCGAAGGAGTTACCTGGGATGCCGCCGGAGAGGGAATTGGAATTTACCATGGACCTAAAATTGGGGACTGAACCGATAGCAAGAGCGCCTTATCGGATGTCAACCTCGGAGTTATAGAAGTTGAGAATGCAACTGAAGGAGTTGTTGGACCTGGGACTTGTACGTCCAAGTGTGTCACCATGGGGTGCGCTTGTTATTTTCATACGAAAGAAGAATGGGTCATGGAGATTCTGCATTGACTACCTTCAATTGAACAAGGAAACAATCAAGAATCAATATCAGTTTCCAAGGATTGATGATATGTTCGATCGGATTAAGGGTGTGATAATGTTTTCAAAGATTGATTTGTGATCAATGTATCACTTGTTACATATAAAAGAGGATGACATCCCTAAGACATCTTTTAAGATGAGGTTTGGATATTATGAGTTTACTATTTTACCATTTGGACTCACAAACGCCCCAGGAGTATTTATGAGTTTAATGAACGGGGTGTTCCGCGAATACTTGGACAAGTTCGTCTAAGTATTCATTGATGATATTTTGATTTAATCTCGGATGGTGGAGGAGCATGATGAGAACTTTCACTTGGTACTACAGTGTCTGCGAGAGCACAATTTGTATTGGAAATTGTCCAAATGCTCATTTTATGAATCGAAGGTTCATTACTTAGGGAATGTCATCTCGACGAAGGTATCACGGTGGATCCAGCAAAGGTCAAGGATATTATGGAATGGCCTGTGCGATGAATGTCCCAGAAGTGCGTAGCTTCATGGGTTTAGCAGGATACTATCGACGGTTCGTCAATGGATTTTCGAAGATAGCAAATCTGATCATGGAATTGTAGAAGAAGAACAAGAAGTTTGTTTGGACCGAGAAATGCGCATAGGCATTTTAGAGGTGCAAGGAGTTGTTGACAACAACATTGATACTAAAGGTCCTTGACATGGACGTAGACTTCTTGGTATGCACTGACACATCCCAGGGAGTCCTAGGCAAAGTCTTGATGCAAGATACTCGAATGATCTCCTACATTTCGAGGAAGTTGAGAAGGCATGAGGAGAACTACGTGACGCATGATTTGGAGTTGTTAGCTATTGTATATGCCTTGATGTAAGTTTTAAACCTGCGAAGTAAAGCAATGCATATATATTCTTAAGCAATACAGAAATTAATCAATGGCTCATACACAGAATACTCAGAGATCTTTACCGGAAACCCTCAACCGGGAAAACCTTTCTTTTCATTATAT
>ML794117.1:514437-529517 GCA_009831015.1 Picea engelmannii
TTCTCCATCAGAATATTCATTGTTAGAGGTGTCTTCTCTAGTCCATTCATTGCTACAGGTGTCTTCTCCATCAGAATATGCTAAAGAGAAATGAATTAATCAAGTTTCAAACCACAGGCTTCAAAATTATATGTTGAAGGGAACCCATTAAATATCATACATATATGCTGGAGGGAAATGCGTTAACCAGTTTTCAAAACAAAGACACAGGAACCGAGAGTTGTTAATAATTTTCTTGAATAAAGAAATACTTTAAGAAACAATATTTATCAGAAAGTTACTAAAACCTACAACTAATCAACATGTACAACTAATCTATTCATCTTCATCAGAATATTCATTGCTAGAGGTGTCTTCTCCATCAGAATATTCATTGTTAGAGGTTTCTTCTCCTTCAGTGTTGACTCCAACTTTAATAAATTCGAGAGGGAGTTGATCGCAGGCTTTGAGAAGAATTGCATCATCGTGGTTATACTTATAAATGACGTCAACTTTGGTTATTTATTAAAACACTGCGAGTTGGAACCCGAGTACCTTTTCACGCAAAGGCGCTGTCCTCGATCCGGGGACTTCAAATGTTAGTTGTCCTGCGAGGAGACCAAGAAAATTTATAATTAATAATAAGATAGAGATCAATAAAAGTTAAAACTTGAATATAAAATAATCACTGGAAAGAATTTACCAAATGAAATTTTTGCAGATCTAAATTATGAACTTTACTTAACTGGCACGTCGAGGAAACAAATGTCTTCCTTCCATTAACGTCATTGATGAAAACTGACCAGAGTCCCCAAGGGCTGGAGTGGACCAAATATTTCATGATGGGTACCGGTCCCATCATTAGATTCGTAACCGAAAGTTCTTAACCAAACATTTCAGAAAAATAAATAAACAGTAATAACCCTTTAAGAATTTATTAATCTGAGTGCTAAGAGGTTCGCACAGTATATGCTAAAGAGAAATGAATTAATCAAGTTTCAAACCATAGAATTCAAAATTATATGTTGAAGGGAACGCATTAAATATCATACATATATGCTGGAGGGAAATGCGTTAACCAGTTTTCAAAACAGATACACATGAACCGAGAGTTGTTAATAATTTTCTTGAATCAAGAAATACTTTAAGAAACAATATTTATTTGAAAGTTACTAAAACCTACAACTAATCAACATGTACAACTAATCTATTCGTCTTCTTCAGAATATTCATTGCTAGAGGTGTCTTCTCCATCAGAATATTCATTGTTAGAGGTTTCTTCTCCTTCAGTGTTGACTCCAACTTTAATAAATTCGGAAGGGAGTTTATTCATCTTCTTCAAAATATTCATTGCTAGAGGTGTCTTCTCCATCAGAATATTCATTGTTAGAGGTTTCTTCTCCTTCAGTGTTGACTCCAACTTTAATAAATATGGGAGGGAGTTGATCACAGGCTTTGAGAAGAATTGCCTCATCGTGGTTATACTTATAAATGACGTCATCTTTGGAATCAGATGTAATCCATGGATGTCTGAGACCTACGAGAATGACATCACCTACACTAAGACAAACGCCTTCATGCCTTAACCTCCCACTAATTTTACACAGTCGTGTTTTCCCATGATCACTACACCTGGAATAGCAGTGATGCTCACCCAATATTGCAACAACTCTTCCGTATACATGACCATCTTTTTTAAAAGCCACTTCTCTGCGCATGATGGCTGCTTCACTTCTTCGCCTTTTGCTATTTTTATCTCCCTTGCCCTTCCTCTCACAAACAGTTCCTGTCATTGTCTTCCACTCTTCCACATCCCAATCAGTATCTGCAGAATTATGTTTTTCTGCCATTTTTTCCCTCTCTCCACCAGACGTGTATCAGTAATTATTAACGTGACCCATTTATATCCTCTCGGCGATGTTTTTCACCAATGAATAACGGATGATAGGCTCATGGATGTTTTTCATTAATGAATAACGGATGATAGGCTCACGGGCTTTTATTTAGTATAACGGATGATAAGTTCAAACCCATAATGGGTTGAGACATGGCTATCCTCTTTCACCCATATTATTTTTACTTGTTGGTGAAGGACTAAACAAAGCCGTATTACTTGGATAAAAGTTCTACAAGTATATATGGAATTAGAATTTGTGGAACTATTTAATTATATCACTCATTATTGGTGGATGCTTCATTTATTTTTCCAACCGGTTCTCTAGGGGAAGCACACATACTTCTATAAATATTATAAGTCTATAACCTATCTATAAGGATGGAGATTAACATTAAGAAATCAACTATATGTTTTTTTAATAATCTATAACAAGAGGATGTGTAGTTGTTGGTGGGTTTGTTTCCCTTTAGGCATTTAAATTTTAAGGAGAGATTTAAGCACCTTGGTTCCTGTTGAAGTCAAATGGTTATGGCTAGAGTGATTGACTCTGGTTGCTAGTGGATATGGGATATAATTCATAATTGGTGCAATCAACGGTTTCCTAGAGGGGGGATATTAACTTAGTTAAATCTGTACTTGAAAAAATATTGATGTTTTGGACATTCCTTGGAATTTATTCGTAAGGGAGTTCTAGATAAGATTATAAATTGTTTCTTTAAATTTCTTTGAATTTGAAAAAATGAAAGTGATAGAATTACCTTAGATAAATTTCATTATATTGCAAGGCCTCATGAGGATGGATGATGGGACTAAATGTAACATCCCACCCTTGCATGCACTGAGTGAACTTATTCTTTGAGGACACTTGCTTGCAAGTGATCCAGATTATTATACTATTGGGCATCTGATTATGATTATGAGACATTATGGGTATGATGCCATGTTATTTTTTTGTTTTGACATAGACATGTCCTATTGACTCAGTTCTCCTAAGTGTGCAGGACTGTGTAACTCGAGGATGAAGAGGCATCGATGAAACCCCTTGGACTCTGGATCGAGTCAGGGAGTGGACTATTGGGTTTTTATTATTGTTGATATGACATATGCACATCTAATTAGATGTTATGATGATTGATTTTATTTATGACATGATCCATTGATGATGCAGGTCGATGATAACTTGTTGACGAGACTCAAATGTGGAGTAGAGGAGTCACACATGAAAACTAAAGACGTTGAGGGAGAGGTTTGGACAACTACCCTGCCACAACCTACTAGCACTCCCATCATGGATGGAACTGTAGGTTAACGATTACCTAGTTTGACAAGACCCACAATGCCATGAGGGAATATTGAGATAGTCGCACACAATGATTCTACGGGGTGTGCAATAAGGCATGGGCCTTATTCCTTAGAGGCCCTTAGTCTCCCGCAAGATCACCTGGCGGAGTATTGACTCAAGGGTTTTTTTATGTCTACCAGGTCAGTCAAGAGGCGAGTGGCACCCTTGGAGCATGTAGTGCATCATGAATGGCATGTCGCGCAAGAAAAAATGGAAAGAGGCGAGTGGAACCCTTGGAGCATGTAGTGCGTCCTGAAGGGCACTTCGCACAAGGGAAACATAATGAGGCGAGTGACACCCTTGGAGAACCTACTGCGTCCTGAAGGGAACATCACATTGTTAACTAATAAGTGAATAAACCTAGATGTCCTTAGAATGAATGATGTGATAATAAGTATTTAAAAACAATTTCCCTAATAAAAATGTCGCCCAACCTAGGAAAATAAAATCTAGGTCTAAGTAATACTTGTGGTAATAATAATAATAATAATTAAACATGTGACGAAAAAGGGGTAAGAAATTTGATTAATTTATTAAAATAAAATTATATTGAGAGATTAAAATTTTAAAAGGGAATTGATTGTTTTTCTACATATCTTAATTAAAATTTATTAATTAAAAAGAAAAAGGGGAAAAGGTAATTTTCTACACTTGCTAATTTGAGTTTTAGATAAAAAGGGAAAAGAGGGAAACTTAAAATAATTAGGAAACTAAGGGGAAAAGGGGGAAACATAAAGAAAAAGGGAAACATGAGGAAAAAACAGAATGACTAACTTAGTAATGAATCTTGCCTTTAAGAACTTTCTAAATTGAACTCAACTAGGAATTTAGTAAGGGCGTAAGTCACTAAAATGTGTAAGGGAATATGGGGACACCCAGGAGCAATTCTAGGAATGATTTTAGGTGGGTGAGGGAAATAGGAGTAATTAAATAATTAATGAAATTAATTTCTGGTGCAACTAAGGGGATGGGTGGCATGTGTACGGGGGCGGTTTTCTTTGAATTAAATTATTGAAAAAAAAATTAAATGGGAATTTGGGAAAGAAATCACTTAGAAACTCTATATAAAGGACGGAGGAGGAGGAGTATGGATCTCTTCTTTGATGCGTATTGTTGCACTACATAATTTTTGACTTGATTGAATTATCTTGTGGGAGTTGGGATACCCAACTCAGTGATGAGTGGTAGCTCAGCCTTTGGAGTCGAGTTGGGAGCTAGTTGGTCTCTTGTTTAGTGTGCATGGCCTCTTTGCGGCTTAGGGGGCTAAGGGGGAAGAAGAGTACCCCTAGAATTGGATGGGAGGTACCAGTGAATTCACATTGGTTAACAAGCAGGGGCTGGACGGAGCACACTGGAAAACGAATCAGAGCTGTCACCTTGGGCTATGGTACGTACACTTTTATTTTGAATGGTAGATTAATATTGATCTTGCGCTTCCATGACTGTACCTATATTTTATAAAAAAATTGTGTTTACTCAGTGTTTTTAATCAAGAACTTAAGTTCGTCATAGCTTTACGCTCGCTGCATTGCCTTGAATCACTTGGCACCAATCCCTGATTGCTATGACTCTTCTGTTTGCTTAATGACTTTTATGAGGAGATTGTGCTTTATATTTCGACCTCATCCGTACATCATCAGTCCATGCCTGAGCAGCCGGTGAGGAGGCGGATCAACAATCATCACTTCGGTGTTAATAGACCTATAGATCCTAATGCCATACTTTTCTGTGCGTGGATGATGAGCGAAGGATTTTTTTCCTAGTTGTCTGCCTCTGTTGAAGGTCCTTGGTTGAATGATTGTCTTGCACCTTTTAGCGATTGAATACCTCCATGATTGTTTATCTTTTCTCTTTGCGAACAACTTATTATCCTCTGTGTTTAATTTCTACGTTTTCATCGTTACCCAACATTCAACCCAAGATTCTTGGCATCTAACACACAACGATTTGTATTCATTGTCGGCACAACAAATCCATCATTACTCTACGATTTATTATTTATGATGGAAATTTACTCTGAGTTTTCAATACATTAAACCTCGAATTTATCCCTCTGCATTTTATTATGTTGGATGGAAAATATTCTCTACGTTCCAATACGTTCAACCAAGAATTTCCTATGTAATTCATTATATCCTGATGGTGAAATTACCTTTCATTCTTAACACTTTAAACTACGAATTTCCTCTACAGTTTATTACAATTGATGGTGAATTTTACTCTATTAGTTAATACATATTGACTGCGGTATTTCTATGCTTCAGACATCGTTTTCATTTCTTGACTACGATTTTATATGGTTGCATTTTTCTCTTAGTGCTTGGATAGAAAATATTTTTAATTGGTGAAATTGTTTTATTGAATGATAGCGAGTTCTAAATGTTAAACAACATTGTAATTCAGACAATATCATTACAGTATCTTTACTGTGTCGATTTTCAATAACCAACAACTAATTTCAGTTCTTAATCAACCATGATTTTCAATTCTTAACAACAACGATTTCCAAATGGTTAAACAACAATGACTTTCATTTTTCACAGTAACATTTACTTGTTGACAGTGTTTTTTGTTATCATGTGATTTCATTTATCATAGGCTCAAGAACAATATCCATTCATAGTTTTAGGTTGTGATTTGAATATCTTATTTACACGTCTAATTTGATATATTGTGAGACTACGAATTGAATTCTTTTTAACTCAACATACGTGAACCTTTTCAACTCTACAATTTTTGTTTATTTAGAAAGTTAATTCTTAATCTAGAAAGTTCAATCGAAATCCTTTTTAGCAGTTCAATTTTTCCTTTTCTCATCTTCATATCACGAATTGGATATCGTTGAATTCAACAACGATATCCTGAAATTTATGAAGGACAACGATTTGATTACTGTGTTAGACTGTGTAAATGGTTGGGTTAATTTATTTCTTGTATGAGGGTGATAGTGGGCATAATTACTATGTAATGAAGTGTGTAATGGGTAGCCTATCCTCTGTTTATTGTGTAGCGATTCTACTACGCTTTGTTGGTGTTTCTCATGTGTAACTAATGGTGTTTAATAACAACGAATGTATATATTAGGTATTTGCGAAAGTCATAAATTTATTACAAAACATTGTATTAACAAGACAATGTCATAGGGTATAGATTTATCTAGATATTAGGCAGCAAATTTATTATAAAGTTGTCGATGTGGTGTTAGACAGGCAGTGTTGAATACTTAATGGACATCGTTGCATATGAATCACAACGATTTGGCTAAGCATGACTGCGAATGTTGGGTTGCTGCACATAGCTCCTGACCCCGAATCAAAAATTAAATGAGTGTTTAATTGCAATAGGAATGAAAAACGTGTATATGAATGCTAGACAACAATTAATATATAGTATTAGACAACAATATATTTATGGTTGGTTGATTGAATTTATATATTTATAAGTAGTCTCATATGGTTGATAGACAATAATACCACTCCTTGGTATACAACATTACCCTTATGTTAAACAACAATAGCATAAACTGTCGGCCAGTTTTTTATATTATTTTCTCAATAAGAACACCTTCACATAAACCTTGTTCTTCAGGGAACTTTTAACCCAACTTACTATTTACACTTAAATGCCTTAACTAATTTATCCGAATAAGTAATTTCAACCTAGAAGAAAATAGAAGTAGATTGTTATAAGAAATAATAATTATTAATGTTAAATGATGAAAAATGTTTTAAGGTTTATTGATTTTTATTAAACGTAATAGCATGATCATTGTTGGACAGAGTTGTAAATGTTGGTTTAATAGGACTGTTAGACATAATGGTTTATCGGCGTAATAAATGTGTATACTGCGTAAGCTTAATGTCCGAGGGATTAGTAGTTTTATCAACCAAAACTATTAATAGTTAACAGTTAATTGGCTTATGCACCTTGCGCCTTAGGTCGTGATGGTAGTCATGGTTGGTCATAGTCGTTTCACCATACAGGTTGCCTTGTAGGAAACAAGAATCATCCTTTCAGTCACGCAATTTAAATCGAGTGTTGTCATCTTTCATCTTGTCAACTTATTTCTTAGGGTGTGTGGGTATCATCTTCTTGTTAGTTATTCATTCTCCTAGCGCATCGGTTTTGTCATGAGTCTGTGGTCGAGATAGGTTATGTTGTGCCAGGGTTATTGTAACACCTATCACCTAGTGACGACATGATTTTGATGAGGCGAATGCTAACATTGTTGGAGTCGGTGCCTCCCATGGTGGGTGTTTGTTCATTGTAGTTGATGTTGGTACGTGGGCTATCACGCCTTCATGCGTTGGGTTTTGTGTGCAATAGAGGGTTCTGGTTACTAGTTGTCGAGGTTTTTTTGTCAGGATTGGGGATGTTGTCCTTTAACTTGTAGGCATTGTCATGTTGGTGTCAGGCTGTTACCCATTTCTATCTATCTTTGAATTTCGCATGTTTCGCCCAGTTGCTTAATGTGTTAGTGTGTAGATTTGTTGTTGTTTGTTGCATGATTTGCGTGCATGGTGTTCGTCATCAGGTGGTGTGGTTTAACTGTGTTTTCGTTTCTTTCTTGTCTAAAAACAAAAAAACAATTGCACTTTTCGCTATGCTTGGAGTCGTAACGATTGGGGTCTTTACATATGGTATCAGAGCAAGTTCAACCCGTGACTTGGGAATACTTCGGCTTTTGTTGATATGATATTTGGTTATAATGTTTCTAATTAAGTTTAGTTTTATTTGTGCAGGTAATCACAGTTAGAGGATGCCGCAGAGGTAGACGACAGGGTACTAGGGGAGGAGGCGTGACGCCTCCAGTAGAATCCACACCTAAGGGGTCTAACCCCGAGGGAGACTAATAGGTTGTCAGGCAGGAGAAGATAGCAGTGGGTGATGTGGTTGGGCTAATGAGGTCTTTTGAATGCATGTCTGAGGCACTAATCATCCGTTTTGATAGAGATGAGGTCAGGGCGCCGACACCCCCTGAGGGTCCAATGCACGCTCTGGTTGGTACTAGTAGCATTCACCGCAAACTCGAGAAGGTCAATTTTCCTGAGTTCTTTGGGGCCTCAGACGATGCAGCCACCGAGGCATGCTTCAAGAATATGGTGATGTGTTTTGCACTTCATGATTGTACCTCCAACATGGAGGTCTTTCAACTCAAGGGGAGCGCTCTTCTATGGTGCAAGATTCTCCTGTGATAATTGAACATGGTCATCAACGACCTTTCATGGGAATTGTTTGAGCAATGATTCTGAGAGAGGTACCTATAAGAGGAATTCATTGAGTGTTGTCTCAATGAGTTCAATGCCTTACGACAGGATGGTTGTACAGTGCCTGAGTATGAGGCTCATTTTATGGAGTTGCTTCAGTATTAACCGCACCTTAATACTGAAAAACTTAAGGTTGATAGGTTCTTGTTAGGCCTTAGTGTCAACATATGTGCCAAGGTTTGGATTTTGATGCCTCAGGCCTTGCATGATGTCATCCAGAAGGCCCTCATAGGAGAGGAGGATCTTATCAGTGGGAGTCAGAGAAGGACTCCAGCGAGACCAACAGGGCATGTTTCATCTAGTGCACAGTAACATCAGACACTAGCTAGACAGATGATAGGGTATCATGGCTTCCAGAGAGGATCCACTTTCACCACACCTTAGTGACCAATGCCTCAGCAGCGGACTCCTTATCGGGGACCACAACATCAACAGTAGCGTCGACCGCAGAAACAATAGTTTAGGCCTGTTCTGCAAAATAGACCAGGACTCCAGGCTGGTGGGCCATCAACTTCTACTTCAGGTAATAGGAGTACTGGACTGAAGAAGTGTTATTGGACTTGTGGGGAGACACACTACCAGCGCAATTGCCTAGTGGAGAGGACAAGAGAATCTGGATCAGCTCGACCCATAACCATGGGAGATTTGGGCAAGGCGCATTAGATTCATGTAGTGGTGAATAACTTCCAGGTAGAGCACCAGTCGACTTTATTCGAGACATCAGGTACTGTCGCTAACTAAACCCTTAGTATTTTGATAGATCCTAGTGCTACCGGGAGATTCATTTCAGGTGCAGTGCTAAAGAGGATTAAGGTAAAGGTAGTCGAAGATGAAGAGTTTATCTTTGTAGATATTTCTTCGGGAGCCAAACAAAAGGTTGGAGGAAAGGTTATGGGTTGTACCCTTAACCTGGGAGAGTTTGTCACCAGGGCCAACTTGTACGCCACGATATTAAGATCTTATGACGTCGTGATCAATATGGACTAGTTGAAATCACATGAGGCGATACTCAACTGCAAGACGAAACGATTGGGCTTGGTTGATGATGAGGGAGAGAGACACGTAATTGTGGGATGAAACCAGGGAGTTTTCCTGAGGTTCATCTCTTCCTTGTAGCTACAGAAGAGAATGCGCAAGCGATGTAAGATTTATGCGATCCTTGTGTTAAACGAGAAGGGAGTAGCTGAAGGTCTAGAACACCTTCCTGTTGTGAGAGAGTTTTCAGACGTCTTCTCGAAGGAGTTACCTGGGATGCCGCCAGAGAGGGAATTGGATTTTACCATGGACCTAAAATTGAGGACTGAACCGATAGCAAGAGCGCCTTATCGGATTTCAACCCCGAAGTTATAGAAGCTGAGAATGCAACTGAAGGAGCTGTTGGACCTGGCACTTGTACGTCCAAGTGTGTCACCATGGGGTGCGCTTGTTATTTTCATACGAAAGAATAATGGGTCATGGAGACGTTGCATTGACTGCCTTCAATTGAACAAGGAAACAATCAAGAATCAATATTTGTTTCCAAGGATTGATGATCTGTTCGATCGGATTAAGGGTGTGCTAATGTTTTCAAAGATCGATTTGTGATCAACGTATCACCAATTACATATCAAAGAGGATGACGACCCTAAGACATATTTTAATATGAGGTTTGGGCATTATGAGTTTACTATTTTACCATTTGGACTCACAAACGCCCCAGGGGTATTTATGAGTTTAATGAACGGGGTGTTCCGCGAATACTTGGACAAGTTCGTCTAAGTATTCATTGATGATATTTTGATTTAATCTCGGATGATGGAGGAGCATGATGAGAACTTGCACTTGGTACTACAGTGTCTGCGAGAGCACAATTTGTATTGGAAATTGTCCAAATGCTCATTTTATGAATCGAAGGTTCATTACTTAGGGAATGTCATCTTCACGAAGGTATCATGGTGGATCCAGCAAAGGTCGACGCTATTATGGAATAGCCTACGCGACGAATGTCCCAGAAGTGCGTAGCTGCATGGGTTTAGCAGGATACTATCGACGATTCGTCGAGGGATTTTCGAAGATAGCAAATCCGATCACGGAATTACAGAAGAAGAACAAGAAGTTTGTTTGGACCGAGAAATGCGCATAGGCATTTTAGTGGCACAAGGAGTTGTTGACAACAACATTGATACTAAAGGTCCCTGACATGGACGTAGACTTCTTGGTATGCACTGACACATCCCAGGGAGTCTTAGGCAAAGTCTTGATGCAAGATAGTCGAGTGATCTCTTACATTTAGAGGAAGTTGAGAAGGCATGAGGAGAACTATGTGACGCATAATTTGGAGTTGTTAGCTATTGTATATACCTTTAGAGTGTCGAGACACTGCCGTATTGGAAACAAAATTGAACCAAAAATGTACCACTGTGGACTTTAGCACATCTTTACATAAAGCGACAGGAACGCGCGAAAACGACCTTAGTTGGGATTTCTTAGCGAGTATGATTTCGAAATTACTTACATAAAAGGAACAATGAACTGAGTGGCAGATGCATTGAGCTGGAGACCATGCATCATTTCGATGTTTCCTCTTCAGACGAATCTACATGAAAATATTCTAACTTTACAGTGCGACGATGACTCGTACGAAGAGGTCAAATATTTTATCGAATAAAACACAATGATGGTACCAAGGTTTGAAGGATTTACGTTTAACGAAGATGGATTATTGAGGTTTAAAAAATTGATTTACGTAACACCGAATGACGAGTTGAGGAGTTTGATCCTAAACAAGGCTCATAGAGCAGTGTACATGGCTCACCTGGGAGTCACAAAGATGAGGGTGGGCCTTAAACCCTTCATTCTTCTGGAAAGGAATGAATTCATACATAGTCAGCTATGTGGCTAGATGTCTAGAATGTCAACAGATAAAGGTTGAACATAGACATCCAACATGATTACTATAACCTCAAGGTATTCCAGAATCGAAATGGGAGGTTATTTCGATGGATTTCATTGTTGGATTGCCACTGACGGAAAGGAGACACAACTCGATTTTTGTGGTAGTCCACACCCTGATGAAGAGTGCTCATTTTATTCCTGTGTGTACGATGTATCAACAACCTCACATAGATAGAGTTTTCATCAGTGATATTGTGAGGTTGCATGGCATGTCTAAGAGGGTTATATTTGATTGAGGATCAGTGTTTACTGGACGGATTTGGACTAGTTTCCAAGAGGCCTTGGGAACCCAACTTAAATTTAGTAATGTGTATCACCTAAAGACTGACGGACAGACCGAATGAAGAAATCAAATATTGGAATACATGTTGTGCATGTACGTGATGGACCAACAAGAGCGTTGGGAAGAATTCTTTCCACCGGTAGAATTCACATATAAGAAAAGTTACCAAAGAACCATTAAGATAGTGCCTTTCGAGTTTCTTTACGGGCGACCATGTCGAACGCCTCTGAGTTGGGATCGGAATGAGGATAGGGTCCTGGTGGGACCACAAGCGATCGAAGAAATGGAAGATCAAATGAAAACAATAAGACAAAGGATCAAATAAGTGAAGGATCGACAAAAGAGTTATGTCGATGCACATCGTGTCGACCGTAGTTACGAAGTTGGTGATCGAGTATTCTTGCAGGTAAAACCGCATGAGATTTCAATCAAGTTTGGAAAGGGATATAAACTCTCTCCTAGGTTCGTGGGACCCTTCTATATTGTGGAGAGGAAGGGGCCCGTGGCCTATCAACTAGCCTTGCCTGATTCTTTGAGGCTTATGCATGATGTGTTTCACATATCTGTTTTGAGACATTATATTAGGGTAAAATCATGAATATGGGTAACACTTTTGGGACATTCGGGTCTCAAAAATTCCTAGAGGCAATTTTTCAGCCTAAAAAATGTTGCTATGAATTTTTTCAGCCTAAAAAATGTTGCTATGAATTTTTTCAACCGAAAATTTGCACGTCAAATTGAACGGTGCCCTGGAGATTCGTGTACAATGTTTTTCGGATGAATTATTATCCCGTGGTAATAATATTTTGGCCGAAAAGTTTATTTTTAACGGATCCTATTAAAATCTAGGTTTCGGACGAAATATTATTTCGGCCAAAAATATGAAATTGGGACTAAAAACAAAAACCAGAGAATTTCCCCAAAATTACCTGAACTTCGGAGGTTGTGGACTCCTGCAAATACTGAGAATTTAGTTTCGAAAATGACACCAGCATTTCCAAAATTGAATCTACTTTCAATTCCTATAATTTTTTTTTGTTTTCTTTATTTTTATCTAATTTTATTTAGTTTTTTTAAATATTCATTGCATAATATTTTCAGTAGACATTATGATTCGGTGAAATGAAATATCGGTATCTCTAAAAATATACAGTGAAAAATTTAGAAAAAATTATATTCATAATCCTTAAACTATTCTTTTCAAGAGGGTATATTTAGATTTTAGTTTTAAGTAAAATTAAGATAGATACAAGGTGTAGAAAAACATGTGTTTAAAATCTACAACATTTTCAGCTTGGTCAACTTAAAAAAATTCTAGAAATTATAATATTCATCCGTTAGATTCAAAGTTATAGTCATAATAAAATAGAGTCCCTGTAGATTGTTGTAGTATATCTCGTTTCTTAAAAACATAAGTTTAATAATAGATACATTGTTTTAGAAAAAAGTTACTCATTATCATTCCTTTCATGTTTAAGGAACACACTGTTAAACAATTGTCAAATTGACATATCAAATCGTGATTAAAAAAAATGAAAAATAGTCATTGGAAAGCTAACAAAATTCTTCACAAGTTTTGTTTTTACTGTAAAGTGAAATTCTAAATAAAAAAATACTTTAGTATGCCGGAAGTTGAACAACTTGTGAAAATACAATTTGTTTTTTCATAAAGCAAGCAAAAGTGTAACCCATCTTCATGATTTTACCCATTAGTGATCTTACACATGTTATTGACATTCATTTCTTACAGGTATCGGACGAGGGGGTGCTCACGGCTGATCTGATGCACATCCTGGATCATCACATTCGACAACTATGGTGTCGAACAATAGATCAGGTCAAGGTCTAGTGGGACAACATAGTCCACACTCAGCAACCTGGGAGGACACATATGATATGCGCCAACAATTTCCATTTTTGTTTGATATATAGACATATAATATTGTGATACACATTATTTCATCACTTATATACTGTGAAACTTCGAGACGAAGTTTAGACCAAGAGGGGGCGTATGTAACATCCTGCTCTTGCGCGCACTGAGAGAACTTATTCTTTGAGGACACCTGATTTCAAGTGATCCAGATTATTATACTATTGGGCATCTGATTATGATTATGAGGCATTATGGATATGATGACATGTTATTTTTTTGTTTTGACATAGACAGGTGATATTGATTGGGTTCTCCTAAGTGTGCATGACTATGGACCTCGAGGATGCAGAGGCATCGATGAAAACCCCTTGGACTTCAGATCGAGTCAAGGAGTGGACTATTGAGTTTTTATTATTGTTGATATGACATATGCACATCTGATTAGATGTTATGATGATTGATTTTAGTTCTGACATGATTCATTGATGATGCAGGTTGACGATAGCTTTTCGACCAGAATTGCATGTGGAGTAGAGGGGTCATGCATGACAACCAGAGACATTAAGGGAGAGGTGTGGACAAAAACCTTGCCACAACCTACTCACACTCCCATTGTGGCTCTAACTGTAGGTTAACGATTACCTAGTTCGAGAAGACCCACAATGTCATGAGGGAAGACTGTGATCATCACTCACGATGATTCTAAAGGAGGGGCCATAAGGTGGGGGGCTTATTTCTTAGAGGCCCTTAGTTTCTCACAAGATCACCTAGCGGAGTATTGAATCCAGGGGTTTTTTATGTCTACCAAGTCAGTCAAGAGGTGAGTGGCACCCTCAGAGCATGTAGTCCTTCCTAAAGGGCACAATGTGCAAGAAAAAATAGAAATATGCGAGTGGCACCTTTGGAGCACCTACTGCGTCCTAAAGGGCACATCGCGCAAGGGAAACTGAATGATGCGAGTGGCACCCTTGGAGAACCTAGTGCGTCCTGAAGGGCACGTCACGTTGTTAAATAATAAGTGAATAAACGTATATGGCCTTAAAATGAATGATGTGATAAGAAAGATTTAAAAACAATTTCCCTAATAAAAATGTCGCCCAACCCAGGAAATTAAAATCTAGGTCTAAGTAATACTTGTGATAAATAATAATAATAATAATAATAATAATTAAACATGTCACGAAAATGGGGTAATAAATTCGATTAATTTATTAAAATCTGTAATGACCCTTTACTTATTAATATGAATAATTTCATAAATAATCCTAAAATTAGCTAAATTATAATTAAATATTATATAACCTTAATAAATTATATGTTATTAATTAATTATTTTGACTATGATTAGCTTAAGTATGATTAACTCTTTAATTAAGGGTTAATGAATGATTAATTATTAAGTGAGTCATTAATTGATTAAGTATTAACTTAAAGGTTAAAAAAAATGAAATATAATGTTAAATGGGTTACGTATCCCATAAGGGATAACGTAACCCATACGT
>ML794117.1:538290-553811 GCA_009831015.1 Picea engelmannii
AGAAGATAATATAATTAGATGATGATGGAATAATTATATAAAGAATAAATCTTAGGGACGTTGGCCTCTTTTAAGAAGGACAAGAGCCATTGGTTTTTATGAGTTGGTGGAGGAATATGTATTGAGGGTCATAAATGAAATCTCAGCATAGGTAAGATCATTGGGGCTTTCAAATCTACATTCTTAGATTTACTTTCTAAATTGACTTGTCTGAGGGATTTGATAAGTTCAAACCCATAATGGGTTGAGACAAGGCTATCGTCTTTCACCCATATTATTTTAACTTGTTGGTGAAGGACTAAGCAAACCCGTATTACTTGGATAAAAGTTCTACAAGTATATATGGAATTAGAATTTGTGGAACTATTTAATTACATCACTCATTGTTGGTGGATGCTCCATTTATTTTTCCAACCGGTTCTCTAGGGGAAGCACACATACTTCTATAAATAGTATAAGTCTATAACCTATCTATAAGGATGGAGATTAACATTAAGAAATGAACTATATGTTTTTTTAATAATATGTAACAAGAGGATGTGTAGTTGTTGGTGGGTTTGTTTCCCTTTAGGCATTTAAATTTTAAGGAGAGATTTAAGCACCTTGGTTCCTGTTGAAGTCAAATGGTTATGGCTAGAGTGATTGGCTCTGGTTCCTAGAGGATATGGGATATAATTCATAATTGGTGCAATCAATGGTTTCCTAGAGGGGGGATATTAACTTAGTTAAATCTGTACTTGAAAAAATACTGATGTTTCAACATTCCTTGGAATTTATTCGTAAGGGAGTTTTAGATAAGATTATAAATTGTTTCATTAAATTTCTTTGAGTTTGAAAAAATGAAAGTGATGGAATTACCTTAGCTAAATTTCATTCTATTGCAAGGCCTCATGAGGATGGATGATGGGACTAAATGTAACATCCCACCCTTGCATGCACTGAGTGAACTTATTCTTTGAGGACACTTGCTTGGAAGTGATCAGGATTATTATACTATTGGGCATCTCATTATGATTATGAGACATTATGGGTATGATGCCACGTTATTTTGTTGTTTTGACATAGACAGGTGCTATTGACTCGGTTCTCCTTAGTGTGAAGTACTGTGTACCTCGAGGATGAAGAGGCATCGATGAAACCCCTTGGACTCTGGATCGAGTCAGGGAGTGGACTATTGGGTTTTTATTATTGTTGATATGACATATGCACATCTGATTAGATGTTATGATGATTGGTTTTAGTTATGACATGATCCATTGATGATGCAGGCCGACGATAACTTGTTGACGAGACTCAAATGTGGAGTAGAGGGGTCACACAAGACAACCAGAGACGTTGAGGGAGAGGTGTGGACAGCTGCCCTGCCACAACCTACTAGCACTCCCATCATGGCTGGAACTGTAGGTTAACGATTACGTAGTTCGACAAGACCCACGATGCCATGAGGGAAGATTGTGATAGTCGTTCACAATGATTCTATGGGGTGCACAATAAGGCATGGGCCTTATTCCTTAGAGGCCCTTTCTCTCCCGCAAGATCACCTAGCAGAGTATTGACTCAAGGAGTTTTTTATGTCTACCAAGTCAAGGAAGAGGCGAGTAGCACCCTTGGAGCACGTAGCGCGTCCTGAAGGGCATGTCGCACAAGAAAAAATTGAAAGAGGAGAGTGGAATGCTTGGAGCATGTATTGCATCCTGAAGGGCACTTCACGCAAGGGAAACATAATGAGGCGAGTGGCACCCTTGGGGAACCTACTGCGTCCTGAAGGGCACATCGCATTGTTAACTAATAAGTGAATAAACCTATATGTCCTTAGAATGAATGATGTGATCAGAAATATTTAAAAACAATTTCCCTAATAAAAATGTCACCCAACCTAGGACAACGATTTGATTGTTGTGTTAGACTGTGTAAATGGTTGGGTTAATTTATTGCTTGTATGAGGGTGATAGTGGGTGTAATTACTGTGTAATGAAGTGTGTAATGGGTAGCCTATCGTTTGTGTATTGTGTAGCGATTTTATTGTGCTTTGTTGGTGTTTCTCATGTGTAACCAATGGCGTTTAATAATAACGAATGTATATATTAGGTATCTGCGAAAGTCATAAATTTATTAGACAACATTGTATTAACGAGACAACGTCATAGGGTATAGATTTATCTAGATATTAGGCAGCAAATTTATTATAAAGTTGTCTATGTGGTGTTAGACATGCAACGTTGAATACTTAATGGACATCGCTACATATGAATCACAACGATTTGGATGAGCGTGATTGTGACTGTTGGGTTGCTGCACATAGCTCCTCACCCCGAATTAAAAATTAAATGAGTGTTTAATTGCAATAGGAATGAAAAACGTGTATATGAATGCTAGACAACAATTAATATATAGTATTAGACAACAATATATTTATGGTTGGTTGATTGCATTTATATATTTATAAGTAGTCTCATATGGTTGATACACAACAATACCACTTCTTGGTATACAACATTACCCTTATGTTAAAAAACAATAACATAAACTGTCAACCAGTGTTTTATATTATTTTCTCAATAAGAACACCTTCACATAAACCTTCTTCTTCGGGGAACTTTTAACCCAACTTACTATTTACACTTAAATGCCTTAACTAATTTATCTGAATAAGTAATTTGAACCTGGAAGAAAATAGAGGTAGATTGTTATGAGAAATAATAATTATTAATGTTAAATGATGCAAAATGTTTTAAGGTTTATTGATTTTTATTAAACGTAATAGGATGATCATTGTTGGACAGAATTGTAAATGTTGGTTTAATAGGACTGTTAGACATAATGCTTTATTGACGTAATAAATGTTTATATTGCGCAATCTTAATGGTCGAGGGATTAGTAGTTTTATCAACCAAAACTATTAATAGTTAACAGTTAATTGGCTTATGCGCCTTGTGCCTTAGGTCGAGATGGTAGGGGTTGTTGGTCATAGTAGTTTCACCATACAGGTTGCCTTGTAGGAAATAGGAATCCTCCTTTCATTCACGCAATTTAAATCGAGTGTTGTCATCTTTCATCTTGTCGACTTATTGCTTAGGGTGTGTGGGTATCATCTTCTTGTTAGTTATTTGTTCTCCTAGTGCATCATTTATGTCATGAGTCTGTGGTCGAGATAGGTTATGTTGTGCCAGGGTTATTGTCATGCCTATCACCTAGCGACGACATGATTCTTGATGAGGGGATCATTGCGCGCCCTAATGGATAGAGGCAAATGATAACATGGCTGGAGTCAGTGCCTCCCATGGTGGGTGTTTGTTCGTTGTAGTTGATGTTGGTATGTGGGCTATCACGCCTTCATGCATTGGGTTTTGCGTGCCATAGAGGGTTCTGGTTACTAGTTGTCGAGGTTTTTGTGTCAGGATTGGGGATGTTGTCCTTTAGCTTGTAGGGATTATCGAGTTGGTGTCAGGCTGTTACCCATTTCTATCTGTCTTTGAATTTTGCATGTTTCGCCCAGTTGCTTGATGTGATTATGTGTAGATTTGTTGTTGTTTGTTGCATGATCTGCGTGTGTGGTGTTCGTCGTCACGTGGTGTGGTTTAATTGTGTTTTCGTTTCTTTCTTGTCTAAAAACAAAAAAAAAATTGCACTTTTCACTTTTCTTGGACTCGTAACGATTGGGGTCTTTACATATGGTATCAGAGTGGGATCAACCCGTGACTTGGGAACACTTCAGCTTTCGTTGATATGATATTTGGTTATAATGTTTATAATTAAGTTGAGTCGTATTTGTGCAGTTAATCACAATTAGAGGATGCCGCAGAGGTAGACGATGGGGTACTAGGGAAGGAGGCGTGACACCTCCAGTAGAATCCACACCTGAGGGGTCTAACCCCCAGGGAGACGAATAAGTTGTCAGGCAGGAGAAGATAGCGATGGGTGATGTGGTTGGGCTGATGACGTCTTTTGAACGCATGTCTGAGGCACTAATCATCCGTTTTGATAGAGATGAGACCAGGGCGCCGAAACCCCCTAAGGGTCCACCACACGCTCCGGTTGGTACTGATAGCATTCACCACGAACTCGAGAAGGTCAAATTTCTCGAGTTCTTTGGGGCATCAGACAATGCATTTGCCGAGGCATGCTTCAATAATATGGCGATGTGCTTTGCACTTTGTGACTATACCTCCAACATGAAGGTTCACATGGAGATCTTTCAACTAAAGGGGAGCGCTCTTCTATGGTGCAAGATGCTCCTGCGACAATTGAACATGGTCATCAAAGACCTGTCATGGGAATTGTTCGAGGAACGATTCCAAGAGAGGTACCTATCAGAGGAATTCATTGAGCATTGTCTTAACGAGTTCAATGCCTTATGACAGAAGGGTTTTACGGTGCCTGAGTATGAGGCTCATTTTATGGAGTTGCTTCAGTATTAACCACACCTTAATACTAAAAAACTTAAGGTTGACAGGTTCTTCTTAGGCCTTAGTGTCAACGTACGTGCAAAGGTTAGGATTTTGATGCCTCGGGCCTTGTATGATGTCATCCAGAAGGCCCTCATAGGAGAGGAGGAAATTATCAATGGGAGTCAGAGAAGGAATCTAGCGAGACCAACAGGGCCTGTTTCATCGAGTGCGCAGCAACATCAGACACTAGCTAGACAGATGCTAGGGTATCATGGCTTCCAAAGAGGATCCACTTTCACCACACCTCAGTGACCAAAACCTCAGTAGCGGACTCCTTATCGGGAACCACAACATGAGTAGCAGCGTCGACCATAGCAACAATAGTTTAGGCCTGTTCAACAAAACAAACTAGGACTCTAGGTTGGTGGGCCATCAGCTTATACTTTAGGTACTAGGAGTACTGGACTGAAGAACTATTATTGGACTTGTGGGGAGACACACTACCAGCACGACTGCCTAGTGGAGAGGACTAGAGAATCTGGATTAGCTGGACCCATTACCATGGGAGATTTGGGCAAGGTGCATCAGATTCATGTAGTGGTGAATAACCGCCAGGTAGAGCACCAGTCGACTTTGTTCGAGACATCAGGTAACGTTGCTAACTAAAACCTTAGTATTTTGATAGATCCCAGTGCTACTGAGATATTCATTTCAGGTGCAGTGCTAAAGAGGATTAAGGTAAAGGTAGTCAAAGATGAAGATTTTATCTTTGTAGAGATTTCTTCGGGAGCCAAACAAAAGGTTGGAGGAAAGGTTATGGGTTGTACACTTAACCTGGGAGAGTTTGTCAGTAGGGCCAACTTGTACACCACGATGTTAAGACCTTATGACGTCGTGATCAATATGGACTGGTTGGAATCGCATGAGGCGATACTCAACTGTAAGATGAAATGGTTGATCTTGGTTGATGATGAGAGAGAGAGACACACATAATTGTGGGATGAAACCAGGGATTTTTACTGAGGTTCATCTCTTCCTTATATCTACAGAAGAGAATGCGCAAGCGATGTAAGATTTATGAGATCCTTGTGTTAAATGAGAATGGAGTAGCAGAAGGTCTAGAACACATTCCTGTTGTGAGAGAGTTTGCAGATGTCTTCTCGGAGGAGTTACCTGGGATGCCGCTAGAGAGGGAATTGGAATTTACCATAGACCTAAAATCAGGGACTGAACCGATAGCAAGAGTGCCTTATCGGATGTCAACCCCGGAGTTATAAAAGTTGAGAATGCAACTGAAGGAGTTGTTGGACCTGAGACTTGTACATTCAAGTGTGTCACCGTGGGGCGCACTTGTTATTTTCATACGAAAGAAGGATGGGTCGTGGATACTCTGCATTGACTACCTTCAATTGAACAAGCAAAACAATTAAGAATCAGTATCTGTTTCCAAGGATTGATGATCTGTTCGATCAAATTAAGGGTGTGATAATGTTTTCAAAGATAGATTTGCGATCAAGGTATCACCAGTTACATATCAAGGAGGATGACATCCCTAAGACATCTTTTAAGACGAGGTTTGGACATTACAATTTTACTATTTTACCATTTGGACTCACAAACGCACAAGGGGTATTTATGAGTTTAATGAACGAGGTGTTCCACGAATACTTGGACAAGTTCGTCTAAGTATTCATTGACGATATTTTGATTTAATCTCAGATGATGGAGGAGCATGATGAGAACTTCCACTTGGTACTACAGTGTCTGCGAGAGCACAATTTGTATTAGAAATTGTCCAAATGCTCGTTTTATGAATCGAAGATTCATTACTTAGGGAATGCCATCTCGACGAAGGTATCACGGTGGATCTAGCAAAGTTAGAGGCTATTATAGAATGGCCTGCACGATGAATGTCCCGGAAGTGCATAGCTTCATGAATTTAGCAGGATACTATCGACGGTTCGTCGAGGGATTTTCGAAGATAACAAATCCGATCTTAGAATTGCAGAAAAAGAACAAGAAGTTTGTTTGGACCGAGAAATGTGCATAGGCATTTTAGTGGCGCAAGGAGTTGTTGACAAGAACACTGATACTAAAGGTCCCTGATATGGACGTAGAATTCCTAGTATGCACTGACACATCCCAGGGAGTCTTAGGCAAAGTCTTGATGCAAGATAGTCAAGTGATCTCTTACATTTGGAGGAAGTTGAGAAGGCATGAGGAGAAGTATGCGACGCATGATTTGGAGTAGTTAGCACATCTTTACATAAAGCGACCTTAACGCGCGAAAACGACGTTAGTTAGGATTGCTTAGCGAGTACTATTTTGAAATTACTTACATAAAAGGAACAATGAACTGAGTGGCAGATGCATTGAGCTGGAGACCACTCATCGTTTCGGTGTTTCCTGTTCAGACGAATCTACATGAAAATATTCTAACTTTACAGTGCGACGATGACTTGTACAAAGAGGTCAAGAATTTTATTAGACAAAACACAATGATGGTACCAAGGTTTGAAGGATTTACGTTTGACGAAGATGGATTATTGAGGTTTAAAAATTTAATTTATGTAACACCGAATGATGAGTTGAGGAGTTTGATCCTAAATGAGGCTCATAGAGCAGTGTACATGGCTCACCTGGGAGTCACGAAGATGAGGGTGGGCCTTAAATCCTTGTTTTTCTTGAAAGGAATGAATTCAGACATAGTCAACTATGTGGCTAGATGTCTAGAATGTCAACAAATAAAGGTTGAACATAGACATCCAACATGATTACTACAACCTCATGGTATTCTAGAATCGAAATGGGAGGTTCTTTCGATGGATTTCATTGTTGGATTTCCACTGACGGAAAGGAGACACAACTCGATTTTTGTGGTAGTCCACACTCTGATGAAGAGTGCTCATTTTATTCATGTGTGTATGAGGTATCAACAACCTCACATAGATAGAGTTTTCATCAGTGAGATTGTGAGGCTACATGGCATGTCTAAGAGGATTATATTTGATTGAGGATCGGTGTTTATTGGACGATTTTGTACTAGTTTCCAAGAGGCCTTGGGGACCCAACTTAAATTTAGCACTATGTATCACCTAAAGACTGACGGGAAGAACAAATGAACAAACCAAATCTTGGAAGACATGTTGTGCATGTACTTGATGGACCAACAACAACATTGGGAAGAATTCTTGCCACTGGTAGAATTCACATACAATAAAACTTACCAAAGAACCATTAAGATAATGCCTTTCAAGTTTCTTTATGGGTGATCGTGTCAGACACCTCTGAGTTGGGATCAGCATGACGATAGGGTCCTGGTGGGACCAGAAGCGATTGAAGAAATGGAATAACAAATGCAAACACTAAGACAAAGGATCAAATAAGTGAAGGATTGACAAAAGAGTTATGTCGATGCACACAGTGTCGACCGTAGTTATGAAGTTGGTGATCGAGTATTATTGCAGGTAAAACCACATAAGAGTTCAATCAAGTTTGGAAAGGGATATAAACTCTCTCCTAGGTTCGTGGGACCCTTCGATATTGTGGAGAGGAAGGGGCCCGTGGCCTATCGACTAGCCTTGCCTGATTCTTTGAGGCTTATGCACGATGTGTTTCACATATCTGTTTTGAGACATTATAAATTAGTGATCTTACACATGTTATTGACATGTGTTCTTTGCAGGTATGGGACGAGGGGGTGCTCACGGCTGATCCGATGCACATCCTGGATCATCACATTCGACAACTATGGCGTCGAACAGTAGATCAGGTCAAGGTCTAGTGGGACAACATAGTCCGCACTCAACGACCTGGGATGACGCATATGATATGCGCCAACAGTTTCCATTTTTGTTTGATATATAGACTTGTAATATTGTGATACACATTATTTCAACACTTATATACTGTGAAACTTCAGGACGAAGTTTAGACCAAGAGGGGGCATATGTAACATCCTACTCTTGCACGCACTGAGAGAACTTATTCTTTGAGGACACCTGATTTCAAGTGATCCAAATTATTATACTATTGGGTGTCTGATTATGATTATGAGGCATTATGGATATGATGACATGTTATTTTTTTGTTTTTACATAGACAGGTGATATTAATTGGGTTCTCCTAAGTGTGCATGACTATGGACCTCGAGGATGCAGAGGCATCGATGAAACCCCTTGGAATCTAGATCGAGTCAGGGAGTGGACTACTGAGTTTTTATTATTGTTGATATGACAAATGCACATCTGATTAGATGTTATGATGATTGATTTTATTTCTGATATGATTCATTGATGATGTAGGTTGATGATAGATTTCCGACCAGAATCACATGTGGAGTAGAGGGGTCACGCATGACAACCAGAGATGTTGAGGGAGAGGTGCGGACAAAAACCTTACCACAACCTACTCACACTCTTGTTGTGGCTCTAACTGTAGGTTAATGATTACCTAGTTCGAGATGACCTGCAATGTCATGAGGGAAGATTGTGATCGTCACTCACGATGATTCTAAAGGACGTGCAATAAAGTGGGGGACTTATTCCTTAGAGGCCCTTAGTTTCCCACAAGATCACCTAGCAGAGTAATGAATCCATGGGTTTTTTATGTCTACCAACTCAGCCAAGAGGTGAGTGGCACCCTCAGAGCATGTAGTCCTTCCTGAAGGGCACGTCCCGCAAGAAAAAATAGAAATAGGCGAGTGGCACCCTTGGAGCACCTACTGCGTCCTGAAGGGCACATCGCACAAGGGAAACTGAATGAGGCGAGTGGCACCCTTGGAGAACCTAGTGCGTCCTGAAGGGCATGTCACATTATTAACTAATAAGTGAATAAACGTATATGGCCTTAAAATGAATGATGTGATAAGAAAGATTTAAAAACAATTTCCCTAGTAAAAATGTCGCCCAACCTAGGAAAATAAAATCTAGGTCTAAGTAATACTTGTGATAAATAATAATAATAAAAATAATAATCATTAAACATGTGACGAAAATGGCATAAGAAATTCAATTAATTTATTAAAATCAAATTATATTGAGGGATTAAAATTTTAAAAGGGAATTGATTGTTTTTCTACACATGCTAATTAAAATTTATTAATTAAAAAGGAAAAGGTAATTTTCTACACTTGCTAATTTGAGTTTTAGATAAAAAGGGAAAATAGGGAAACTTAAAAGAATTAGGAAACTAAGGGGAAAAGGAGGAAACATAAAGAAAAAGGAAAACATAGAATGAATAACTTAGTAAGGGATCTTGCCTTTAAGAACTTTCTAAAGTGAACTCAACTAGGAATTTAGTAAGGACGTAAGGAATTAAAATGTGTAAGGGAATATGGGGACACCTAGGAGCGATTCTAGGAATGCTTTTAGGTGGGTGAGAGAAATAGGGGTAATTAAATAATTAATGAAATTAATTTCTGGTGGAATTAAGGGGATGGGTGACATGTGTACGGGGTTTTTTTTTTCTGAATTAAGTTATTGAAAAATAAATTAAATGGGAATTTGGGAAAGAAATCACCTAGAAACTCTATATAAAGGAGGTAGGAGGAGGAGTATGGATCTCTTCTTTGATTTGTAACATTACACTACATAATTATTGACTTGACTGACTTATCTTGTGGTATTTGGGATACCCATCTCAATGACAAGTGGTGGCTTGGCCTTGTGAGGCGAGCTGGGAGCTACTTGTTCTCTGGTTTCATGTGTATGGTGCCATTGTGGCTCGGGGGGCTAAGGGGGAAGAATATTACCCCTAGCATTGGCTGGGAGGTACCGGTGAAGTCACATCGGTCAGCAAGCGAGAGCTGGATGGAGCGCGCGGGAAAACGACTAGATCTTTCCCTCTTAAAGAAACGACTACGATATCCTTCTCCATTCTGGACTTTGGAATTTTGAAATCACAAACCTCGCTTCCTTCGTATGTCAATCTTTCAGAGTTGACGATTTGTGGACACCTGTCGTCCAAGCAACAGTCCTGCCTTCACTTCGAGTGTTTGACCTTTCAACTCAGATCAACTATCCTATGACCCCCTTCTTGATCGACGGTTGAGATCTCCCTCAGGTCTTCAGACTTCTAAGATCTCAAAAATAAAACTTCACCCTTCTTCCAAATTCATTTTCTCCAAAGGCTATCATCTGATGCATGTCCTCCTGATCTAACCATGGAGGATTACTTTGGGTCTTTACCCATAGTGCATGGATCTATGCAAAATCTCTCTTAGATCCTATGAAAATGAATCACTTCAGGACTTTACCTGGAGTCCATGGATTCACACCACATCTCCTCTAGATCTGGCGGTCCATATCTACTTCGTATCTTCTGGATTCAAAAATCTCAAATCTCAATTGAAATCCCACTACACTTTACCCGGAACTTGCGGTCTATTGACAAGTGTCCCCTTGCAGATCGATGACTCCCAGCTCTTCGACTATTCGGGTTTCAGATGTTTCAACCTTTCACCTTTTCCTTCCTCTCAATCTTACGATCCACTAACATGTACCCTTATGGATCTAATGGTCCAGATTCGCTTCGAATGATTAGATGATTGGAATTCACTTCGGATTTCCAGCTCTTTAGACATCGCGAATCTCAAATATCAACTAAAAATCTACCGAATGGATTTCTTGAAGCCACTGATCTAACGCCTCAGATTCACTTTGGAAATCCGATGCTTGATATTTACTTCAGGTTTTATGACGATTCAGATCTGTTTCGGCTAATTGAATGGTTGAGATTCTACTTCAGGATTCCCACTCTTCGAGATTTGGAAATCTCAATTCTGAAACCTTGGTGAGTTCTCTCTCCTGAGTGTGCAAAGAGACAAGGCTCGTGCACCTTAATCTAATCATACATATGTTGATCCCTTGCACTATTATCCAACAACCACTATCTCTCCTCCACATGAGCTTCTAATTTCTTCTGAATTAGAAGATTTATTAGTATTCAAAGGTTTCTAACCTTTGATCCTCCTATGAGTCCAACTCTTGGATCTCGTTAACACTTATGAAAAATGTTATCCCTTATGATCTTGATCCTTAAACGATTTCGACTTCCCATGCACTCCTTGCATTCTCGGGATTTCAATAACTCAGATCAAAGGCTTTCTTGAAAATAAATTCTTGTCACCCACCTGACGTTCCTCTGTTTTGGTTTTTCAACGCTTGGTATATTATTGACACTGTGCACTCCTTGCACCTGGTCTAAGTTTCCTTTGTTCTCTCTGAACTCCTCTGAGTCAATCCAAGACTCAATCGATGCATTCCTTGTGTTCGAGATGCACACCTTGCATATGAGTTTCAGAAGAGAAACAACTGAAACTTATCTAGTTTTGTCACAAAATCATATGATCAACTTCTTGAACAATAATACATGAAGGAAATTAAATAAATGACATACACAAAATATAACATTCATTCATTCACACATCAAATGAACACAGTCCAAGTATTTGGGACAATTCTGTCTGTTCTCTTCATTCATGAAACAAATTACATAATCTTGATGTTCTCCACTACATCTTTTCTTCTACTCTACTATACTCTACTGATCTTTGTCTTCGTCTCATAATCTCCTAATTCTTCTTTTAAAAAGCAACAACAAAACTATATAACGACTAGATCCATGAGCTCCCTCATCCTATCTGCAACCTATCCTATCAAACTCTTAAAGGTTACCTACTTTGTCTTATTATAATCACTAACAATTATTTCCAGATAAGAGTCAACACTCTATATTTGCAACCCCTTACAGTCCTTCACGACTTCACAAACACGACATATTTAAAAATGATGCTTTCAAAAATATCTCAACAACTCGATCTACTTTTGAGTTACTTGCTAATGTGAAACTCTGTCATGTTGAGATGTCGTTCCCTTGCCTCCACATATACGTCTTTGAATTTGAAGGCGATGCCCCTGCATCATATGACAACGACACCGTACCCATTCACAAATGTCTTGGAGGAGAACTATATACCTATGGGATTAAGGTTCCTTTGTCATATTTGATTTTTAAAATCAAATCAACCTATTTTTCTTAACTCAATTTTTTCTAATGTGTTCTCATCTTATAAAATTTCAGTTTGTGCGCTACTATATATATATATATCCACCTTTTATTTTTCACATCCATTGGTTGTTTGGGATAAGGATATAAATCGATTGGCTACAAGATTCTTCTACTTCCGAGTTCATGTGATGTTGGTTGATCTCATATTTTGATTATTTTGTGTCTCTTCCGCTTCTTTTTCTTGTTCTCTTTGACATTAAGTATTTTTGCATGGAAATCAAATGTAGAATATACAAGTGTTATAGGTAGGAAAACTATAAAATTCAACTTACATTGAAAGAAATTAAAGAGGTATTCATCGTAAAGGGAAAAAAGGGGGGGATTTGTTTGTTTTATGTCATTTTTTATATGTAAAACTTTTCATTGTATGTATTTTATTTTCATTTAAATTGAAGTGTCTTCACACAGTTTGTTCCTCTTTTGGTGCCCTTTGTGTCATGTGTTGCAATCCATTGTGCACACATACCTCTTCTAGTTCCCTTTATGCCGAGCATTTCAATTCTTCACACGTGCATGCCTCTTCGAGTGCCCTCTGTGTTGTGTGTTGTAATTCTTTGCATGCATTGTTCTCATCAAGCACCCTTTGTGTGTCACGTAGGAAATGATTTTGCTAAGAGGTGTCAAACTTAGGATGTTCTTTCTCTGCTTTTCTAATATTTCCTTAAACATTTTTACTTAAACGTTCTCCCTGTTGTAGATTATCCCTTGTATGAGTGCCTCCTCAGGTTATACCGCCTGCAAGTCTTCCTGTTTCAACTTCTAATCTTTGAATGGCTCATCAATCACCATGTTACAGTGCCCCTTCTTTTCTTCCCATTCGACCAATAATTCTAGTTAATTCCGCATGATATGATCTGCGTTGTGGCAATATCCACACAGTGTGTGCAACTTGGTACATAATCGCCAGAAGTGGCATATCTCATGATAGTTACAGTAGGTAGGAGGTCCTCATCTACCACCATCATATCCCATTACTCTTCCCTATCCTCCTCAGTAGCCTCCTCTAAAAGCAATTCCATGGCCGAAGCCTCTTTATTCGCCGCCCTTAATCTCTTCCCAGACATAGTAAGCATATGCATTACTCTCCTTCATTAGAAGTAGCGATCGAAAAGTGTTCACATCATGGCCCATGGATTTGCAAAGATTGCAAAACAAAGTGTTTGTGGTATTTTGATACATTTTTAGTGTTGGGAAATAGGGAGGTAAATGTCCCCATTGTGTATAGATCTCACACCAATCAGTCTATGGTCCTATCCAAAATAGATTTGATGCAGCTGTCACTATGTAACTTCCCCGTGTAAGGCACTCATATCTATGATGACCTTCTACACGGGACACTAGAAATTATTGCACACAGCTTTATCCTTGACAATATATTATCATTTCCTGGGGAGGTTCATGAGTGATATTGTACCTACGCCAACCCTGCCAACGTCTTTCCACCTCTTTTCATAGACTATAAGTGCAAAGTTATTTCTACAACCTCCACTTGGGTCATTACCCTATGCTGGGTCCATTCCATATACGAGTCTAGAGAAAACCATTCCCTTTGTTGAATGTATTGGATCTAAAATGTTATTCTATTCAACATAATATTGAACCGTTGGTCATAATCCCACATGATTTCTCAAGCTTTCTTCTTAATATCCCTGATCTCGATTATACATTGTGATTCTCATTTTGGTTTCTAAAATTCTCTCAACAGATCTCTCTTTATTTTTGTAAGGGACCTTGCTTCTATCATTGGGGTAGTAGCCTTGTACTTCATGTAACATTTCAAAGCTCTGTCTATGAAGGTGGTCTCTATCTGCAAAATCACAGATACCTCATCCATGATTCTTTCCGTAGACCATATAGCTTTACACATGAACCGATGTTGTCTTGCATAATCTCTTTCTATCTAATGAAATGCTGAAATCTTGAAGGTTGAATTCAGGATTTCCATACTTGATTTAGAATTGTGGCTTCTAATCTTATATATTCTCCCTCCATTTCTTCTATGCTCTCTTCTTCTACTTCTCCCACCTGTTAACATTCTTCGGTCCTTTTTTCTTGATGACAAATGTGAAAGGTGGGTGGTTCAAAGAGGGGGTTCCTCCATACTCTCGGATATTCTTCGATGATGGATCCCAAAGAGATCCCTATATATAGCATTGCAAGCCTTCTCATGATCTTTGAGTTATCCACTCCTTGGAAAGATCCATCACTATCTTTTGCTATATTTTTGCTATTGCTTTATGCCCCATTTTCATTTAATGTGACTACACATCTCACTATATAAGGGGATCTATTTTTTTTTCTTTGATCCTAATCCCACTACTTCCGGTATCCTCTCTTGATGCCTCACTCCTAATGTCATGTCCCTTTTATAGCCTCTCTTCCTCTACACTTATCTCTAGCACAAATATTTCTCATGCACATGATTTTGGCATGGTTTCTTTTCTCCCCATCCTGGATCTTACTAATTTGTCACCCATTTGTTTTTTTCTTTGCTTCTTTATTCGACTCGCCTCGTTAACTCAACTCTTCTTATGTATCTCCCAGTTCTTCCTTTTGTATCCATTCTCTTCTCACCTCATCTCATCACTCTTCCTTTCATATTTTCTTCCTTCCTCCCCCTTCCACATGGGAGGGAGGTTATTCTTTCATCCTATCGAGCTACATGCCCATCATCCCTTTCTCTACAAAGACAATATTTATCCACAGGGGAATTTATTACAACAATCTACTTCTAGGGTCGAATGAATTTTTTTTCAAGACTATACACTGAATCGTTGCATTCAACAACAAACTCAACAATACACCCTTCTTTCACATGATCAAACAAAAAATTGATGGAATTGGCCCAATTATTAACCACATATTGCAATCTATTTATTGCATCTTTGTCCCAAACCAATGATTCTTGGTCTCTCCATATAGATTCAATCTCTCTTTGTCTCTTTATACACACATGCAATAAAAGATGAAACTAAACAAAGTAAATTTCATTCAAATCTATATAGATGTACTTTTGTTTCCATTGTTCGAGGTTGATTTGTAGGTTCTTGGTCTCTCATTGCA
>ML794118.1:1139-84274 GCA_009831015.1 Picea engelmannii
TTTAGAAGAAGGAGCATTGTTCTCTCTATAGATGTTAGGATTGGTCCTTCTAGTAGCCATAGCCATATTTTTACTTTCAACATTTCTTGCCACCGTAAATGCATTCTCCAATGATTTGGGTTCCCAAAGGTGAACCTCATGTTAAATGTTATCCTTTAAAGTTCCTATGAATATATCAATCAAGTGCTCATCTGGAATATCAGTTACCTTTATATTCAATCTTTGGAAGTTCTCAATGTGCTCGGTAACTAAACCCTTTTTCTTGAGATTTATCAATTGGCTAAAGAAGGTATTGCTCCTTGTATCCTCATAGTGTGCTATCATTTCTTTCGTGAAAATTGTCCAAGTGACGAGTGATTTGCAAGAACAAAGCCATCGATAACATACAAATTGATTAGGTTCTAAATATAAAGAAGCAATTCATACCTTTTGTGTATCTGACACATTATGGAGATCAAAGAATTGCTCCATCTAAAGTATCCATGTGATTGGGTCCTTGCCATCAAACTTCCTCATATCAATATTAGGAACGTGGTTGGTCTTCAAACCAAAGTTGGAATTTCTCCATTCTTGATTCACCTTCCTTGTGTCCTCATCATGAATTTCATGGGATGCATTTTCACTTACAGGTGTCTTCTCTATTATGAAAATTTTCAATACTTCCATGGTCTCCCCTTTTAAACCCTCCATCATCTCTTGTAGTTCATCTTTTGTTACTATATTCTTTTGTAATTCATTTATGTCCCTACGCATTTCTTCACCTTCATCAAGAGTCCAGGTAGGATTTTCTGGAGGCTTATTTGGTGTAGAAGTTCCCTTTTTGGGTGGCATATTGGCCAAGTATCACTTTTGAAACTTGATTTTGAGGTGGTTCTGCTAGACAATATGTCTTCTATTGTATCTCCCAAGTTTTGGCCCTTCTGGGTATGAAACTTTATTTTATGTAGTTCTTTGATATTTCTTCTCTGCAATGCCACAGGTCTGATCAAAATTGGATGTGACAAGTGGAATTTACGGTAACTTCTCCACAACTTGCCGATTTTTGGCCTTTCCAGGAGATCTCGCTTGTATAGTGTGCCCTGCACAAAATGATTGATATAAAATTCTGAAAATCACACAAGAAATACTACAGACTGTCCATGATCCAATGAAACTAGTACCACTCAATTTGGATACTCTAAGAAGAAGTTATGATTGTTTTACCTGGAACACCTTCTTGAGACTAGTCAATAGGACTAGTCAGATACCCTATCTTACACAAGGTGTATCTACAAATTCAAGATGACCCAAAAGATGAAATTTTTACCACAGATACCTTACTAATTTATATAAATAGCCTCTGGAGTTTAGGGTCTGAAATGTTACAGAAAATTTTTTATAGCGAAAATTCCACAATGACTCATTTCAGGATGATTCCATAACCCTATCTTGTACAGGTTGTATCTCCGAAAGTATAAGGTATCAGGAGATGAATTTTGAACCCAACGTACCTTGTTCTGTCTACTAAATATCCTCCAAGAAATTCTTTCTGAAACATTGTAGAAAAAAGTTATATCAAAAATGCCAAGGTGTCTTTAATGTAGCAGCAAAACCCCAAGACCTTGAGCTCTGATACCATATGTTAAGAACCAAATATCAATATAGCATAGAAAAACCTCAGAAAAAGTACTCAACACCTTGAAAAAGAGATAATTTTAGATAATAAGCCTCTTCGAGGGGAAAACCTCCTTTTACCCCACTTAAATGTTCAAGTACAAGATGTTTCAAAATGAAAATGTCTCCTTGGTATATATAGGAGACTAGGAGGTATAATTAAAACTAGTGGTCTAAAACTGACATAAATAAAATAAAATTACTAATATAATATGCCGGCCCAATTAAGGGGTAATGAGCCAATATTAGGGATTAACAAGGATCAACTATGACATTCTCTGCCATTGAAACGTCAAAATTTATAAGTACAAAATTTATAACTACAAATTTTATAAGTACAAAATTATTAAGATATGATTCATATATAAACATTTTACCGTCGTGGGCCTCAGTCACAAGATAATCTTGGGGTTGCACCTCACCGGGATGGGGATGTTGGGAAGCACCATGATATTCTTTCTTCGTTGCACTGTCAACGCTTTGTTGTCCAGTACTAATGGTTTTGTTGATAGTGTTGCTCCGCTGATTAAGACAAAGTAAGACATTAAATTATGGACGATATCAAACATTTACATATTTTATAAGTAATGAAAGGTTAATGTGGACTGATTTTTATTTACCTTATCCCACAAATTGGATCTTGAGGTATGCCCCATTCTTTTCCTACAATCAACCACGACTTTATAATCATACTTGTAACCAAGTTGGAGGTCTTCCTCTGTGGTTTCAGTTCCGAAGTCGTCACCCTTCATTGCATAAGGGTATGGTTTTTTAATATTTTTGGCTACAATTAACTTAAAGTTGTAAGGTGATACAAATAATATTCTTAAGATGTTTGGGTACTTATGATTCATGAATGTAACCTCGAGTATCCGCCCTGGCCTAGCTTGTGTTGGCCATGTTTGGCAATCCTTGATTTGGTTTCCTTTGAAGTGTCAGGGAAGCTATCATCAAAAATTTCAAGTATGTTATATATAACCACACTTTTATTTAGATCTAAAGAAAAATAAAGCTGGTATTGAAATAAACAAATTGTAATTTACCTTGGTGTACTAGTTATTTGTTCTCCTGATTTTTTCAAAATATTCTCTTTTACTTCATCAATGATCGCCTTCCACTCCCTCTCTGGAATTGAGGGAGGACGCTCATACCTAGGATTTCCTTCCAAGATTCGTCTATAAACATCCCACGTATATTTTAAATATTCACCCACTACAGAGGTGACCACTTTTTTATTGAACGTGTCTACTCCAAAAAGGCCTTCAAGATAATCCATAAGTTCCTTTTTGAGGTTGGAATTCTAGAAATTCCACCTCATGCGTAAGGTTGTCCCAAAAATCAACAAGGCCTTTCTCTCTAGGTTCCTATAAAAAAGGTCGTTTCCTACACACAAAAAGATATGATCATTAATTTAAAATTAATAATCTAGATGATTTATGTATGAGAAGGACAACATTAAATGATTAAAATATGAATTAAAACTACTTGGGAGTCTTGATTGTTTTAATGGAAGCCCATTATCACGACCAAAAATGTGCATGGAAGGGTCCTCGTGCTTGTCACACATCTAGCTCCAGGAAATGCAACCATCTCAACCACATCACCATGATCCTCATCTCTACCACCATCTCTAGACTCTGACCGAGGTGTGGATGTATGGCGGTGCATGTCATGGCTCCTATCTAAATTAGGTGTGGAAGATGGAGAAGTAAATAGTACTCTAGAATCTGTATGAACGCCCGCATCAGGACTCTGTAGCATCTCTGTAGTGCCACAAATACCAACACTGGGCTGAACAGGCTCCAAAAATGTCTTTATAAAAAAGAAAATGTTTTTTCGTGAGATAATGTAAAAGTTAAAGAACAAAGTATCATAATTGAACATATGAGTACATTAAAAAAAACACTTTAAATTATGGTGATTACCTTATATGTGTTAAGTAGTGACATAAGGATATTGATCTTTTCTTTGACGTCGGGAGTTTGATCTGGACGATCTAAGAAGCTAGCAAGTTCCTTGTTATCTTTAATGATCTTTTTTTTTATTAAGACCATTGGATCAATAGATGAATAAAACCCCTCCTCATCGACAGAATCATGATCAACATGGCCTACAAACTACATATAATTTCAACAAAAACAATGTTATTTCAATAAAATTATATAAGCAAACAATAAAAACAACGTAAAATGAAAGTGGAAATTGATAATCATTTACATGTTCTGCGGATAGCCCTTTTCCACGATCATCCTACCACATTATAATATAGTTAGAACCCCCAAATATTTAAAAAATTGTTAATGATATCAAAAAAACAATGTTAAAGATAATATTTACAACAATGTTAAAGATAATAAAAATATATAATGCAATAAGTAGAGGTTTCTTAAAGAGGTGTTGCATAAGAACCTGCACACTATTAGTCAATGTTTCTATTCGATTCAAATGGTAATCCACTAATAACTCTTCCTCGAGAGCTATATTTTTTATTGCACACAGGACTACCTGATTCTCTTCACGTCCCTTATATATGCAATTCGGTCGTTTGTTTGTTGTCCTGGGTTGTTTGTTGTTTATAAACCTTGTGATATTTCCGAAAGCTTTAGGCCTTCCATCAATATAGATAGTCACTCCCTTATTTTTATCCTTGTTTATTAGTTGTATATAATTTGTGGCGAGTGCATATCTCCACATACTTCACATGTACTGGACTAGCTGCATCCAATCATTATAATTGTAACAAGGTCTGACATAGTCCATCAATTCAGTTACTGTATTGTATTTTACAATTATTCCATCCATGGAAAATATCCCCAAGACATGCAAGGAGGATGGTGCAATGCGATATGTCCTATTATTGACAACACAATCAACATCTATAGGAGGTAGTTCCTTAGGTATCCATTGTTTCACTAGATTCTTATACTTGAGTGGAACCTCTATGTCTCCTATGCTCTCATCATCATAAGAGCATGATCCTCCTTCAAGAAGAAATAATTTCATGCGCCTACAAAATTTTATTCTGACTTTTTCACCTCTGGTCCTTGTTTGCTTATCATATCTACTAGATGCATTCGCATTTCCGGCCTCTGTTTGTCCTAAGATTTCCTCACTCAACGAAGAAATATATGACAGGTACATGTTTGGTTGTACCTTCAGTTGCATGTGCACGTGTTGTTAGTTAGTAGTCCATCATCATATTCAAAGTTCTAAATAAAAATTTTATATCTTTAGTTTTGGATGCACAATTAGACTAGGGCGCAATTACCAATATTAGTGGTCAACCACATAATTTAATGTGATATCCCCCTTGATTTTGGACATATTAAGGACATATTAATGTGATAACACTAAGGACATGATAAATTTATCATATGGATCTAAGAAAAAAATAGTATTAAGGTTGTTGTTTGTTGGATTTGTGCAAATTTGAATTATTATAAGAAATGTCCATTAAAGATGAGGGTCAATGCTATGGAGTAAGAAATCCAACCATCATTTGGTGTTTTACCAATATTGGGTTCTTTAGTTGGAAATATGTCTAAGGAAAGCCAAGAGTAGAACTATACAAATATTAGTTTTGTTCAATACAAGAGTATAACTATAAAAATATTAGTTTTGTTCAAGCCAAGAATAGAACTATACAAATATTAGTTTTGTTCAATACAAGAGTAGAACTATACAAATATTAGTTTTGTTCAAGCCAAGAGTAGAACTATACAAATATTAGTTTTGTTCAATCCAAGTTGAAGAATAAGTTAGTTATGGCGATGGTAGAAATAGTGCAACCCACATTTTTATGTAGGAAGTAGTGGTTATTAAACTCAATGTGCAGTTTTTTTTCAAGGCAATAAGATATAGTAGTTAGTTGGAAGAGACATGTAGTTAGTTAGTTTTTATGCCATCATGAGCGATTGGCCAAGAGTCCTCAAAATGTTTTGGGATGCGACTTTCAACCGGGCATAAAGCGAATATCAAGACTTGGATTGAGGAACTGTCCACTTCGATGGAATACTGGGATATGATTTTAGCTAGATCATTCCTCACTCCTGGGTGCCATGCCTCAGAAGTTGCTTTACTCATTGATTTCGACAACTAGTGTTTTTCTCAGTTTGAAGCAATGCAACATTTGGATTAAGGGGTCTATTGGCCCTTGACCAATTTTTGAGGAATACTTGGTCATAGTTGACCGTTTAGTACTTCAACTGTCTGTTGAAGACGGAGCGCATAACGAAGCAGAGATCATGGGATATCGCCACCTTTTGTGGAACCCTTTTAGGTTTTTTTTGGAATATTGTAACGGGAAAGGGATGTCGGCCCTTGTTTAGGCCTTTTTCTATGTATAAATAGAGGTCTAGGCCATGTAAGAAAGGAGGCCCTGTCTAGTCAATGGCTTAGTGCATAAGTTGGATCTATGTGATCAGAAGTCTGTGTGAATGTAAGAGCTCTGTGCATGCTGTAATAGTGCTGAGTGCACAAAGTGTGAGAATTCTTAGTGCTTGGATCTACCCAGGGAAAGAGGATCTAGTGAGCTGCGCAGATCTCTTGTCCTGTGTGGGGTAAGGGTCATTGAAGCTCCATGCTATAACTGCTTGATTGAGATAATATAAAGAAGACTTTGTGGACGTAGCCCCAGGGTGGGGGTGAACCAAAATAACTATGTGTACTGTGTTGATGTGTTTGTCTCTCTCTTGATAAGTGATCTAATATGTTTAGATAGATCTATTGATGCTTTGTGCTTATGAGATATGAATACAGGCTAGATATGATACATAAGATGCTAAGTGATTAATCTATTGAGTATAACCTGTTTATCATTGCTAGGTGCTAGATATGAGTAATTACTACAGTTCTCTGTGCTTTCTACGAAGTGTATTAATGAATGTATGTTAGGAAATAACTGATTCTAAGTGCGCTGTAAGCAAGATAATCACATATCTGTGTCCCAACTAAGGTTGCAAACACCTGAGTCCTGCAACCACCCCTTCCTCTACCTCGGGTGAGACTTCATCTGCTTCGCAGGTGTTGCCGAAAGGGCCGGTAGTTAGGGCTTTGTTGGTGCGCTCTTGAGTGTTGAACCTTGGGTTTTCCCCTGTGCCAACAAATGGTTCTGTTGCCGAGACCTGGAACTATGATTGCTGGGAACTGAAGAAGAAGAAGCTTTGTGCGTAGATTTTTTTCCCTAGTCTGTAGTGTTCTGTTTGACCTGTGAAGCTTTGTGATGAGAAAGAAAGGTCAGATCTGAAGAAGAGAGGTCATATCTGAAGAAAAATAAGTCATATCTGCGAAAAAAGAGGTCAGATCTGCAAGAAAAAGGTAATATTTGCAAGCTCTGTGCTTTGATAAAGGTACAAATAGTTAAAAGTCTTAGATCTGGAAGCTTTGGGCTCTGTAGAAGTAAGATACGTGTTTTTTTTTTTTTTTTTGTTTCTAAAGCATGGATCTAGGTATGTTTGATATATTCTATCCTAGCTTCAAAACTAGGGCATTAATAGATGAAAGAAAGTTTGATATGAATAGATTTGATAAGTATAGTGATAGATACATTATACCTATGCATAGAAAGAATTTTGGGACTAACCAATGGATGCAAGATCGTAGAAAGAAATTTTTGCAGGCTAACCATTATGATCCTAACACACAGTACTTGAAAAGTTGGGGATAATTGAAGAGAAAGAGAGGATTAACTCTTTGTTACAATTGCAGAAGGCTCGGACATCTTGCTAAGGAATGCCCTAGGCAAAAACCCATTTGTCTTTGTTGTAAGGCTATGGACCATGAAGTATTGGATTTCCCTAGAATGATTGCTAGGCTTGAAAAGATGAATATAGAGCAAGCAGGAGATCAAGAGACCAATATTATAGTAGAAACCCAGAAAGAATTAGAAAAGATATTGCTACAGATGAGAGATACCTTGAATGACCATCGACATGTTAGGATATCAGAGATCTTCAAGAAGAAACAACAGATCAAAGTGAGAATAGGAGACTTCGACATTGACTGTGTTTTGGATGAAGAAACACAGGTGAACATTATGACAGAAGGAACCTGGAAAGCTATAGGAAGACTTGATATGACCCCTTCATTAGGAGGAATAGGGTTATTCAGAGGAAATCTAGTAAACCTATGTGGAAAGCTCACTCAGATATCTATGAATGCTCATGGAGCTTCAACAGAAGAAGATTTTGAGATTGTTAAGTTTGTGGAGGACAACGCCTCGTTTACTATGTTACTTGGTAAACCTTGGATTGAGAAAGATCAAGACAGAAAACAGGAAGCAGAAAAGGACCTAGAACAACAAAAACAAGAGTTATGAGACTTCCTGACTAGAAGGATCACGCAGTGGATTGAAGAATGGGAGAATAGATCAAGGGTTATTGACCCTAGGAACTTGGATGAAGAAGTTGACAGAAATCTAGAAGAACCATAAAGGACCAAAAAATATGTTGGACAAGTAATACCCGTGGATTTGAAGAAAGAATCTGAGCACTGTGAAGTTACCATGCCAAGAGAAGAAAAGAATCAGAATGAAAAAATGATGACCGAGACGAAGCTCACGGGGAAGAAGGCTAGAAAAATCATGAAGAAGAAAGCGAAGTTGGAGAAATTACAAAACATTCCAGAAGAAACCCCGTAGAAGGAAAATATGCAGAATTTGAGCTTCGTCGGGATAGCAGAACAATGACATATGGCACTTCACCATGTCGAAGTAATATAGCCATTAGAAGACGATATACCCATTGTGCTGATGGCCCGAACGACTCGAAAGATAGTTATGACCTGTTACCTAATCCTTAGACTATGCCATAAAGGATAGATAAAGAGTTAATGGACCCTCTTATCCATTGCAAGCAGTTTGTTACAACTTTACTTACTTATCCCGTCGCGCCATGCCTAGAAGTCACTTTTTCCAATTGAGATCTTGAGCTCATAGAATACCTGCATTGTGGAATAGTGACTACCCCGCCTTTCTCTCTACTCGATTACTGTATCTTCATCCCATTGACAACCTGAGAAAGTGATCTTGAGATTACATGTCTGATGAGCTTAGCACAATAGAAGAATCAGTGAGAGAAGTACTCGCTAGCTTAAGAACCGAAAGAGTTATGTCGGAAAGAGGAATGTCCATCGGAGTCCAAGCCTCGTCGTCAAGAGGAGTAGCATATTCTCCATCCACTACTCGAGATGGACCATCCCGAAAGACCGTTGAGAAACGTAATAAAAGTAGATATGACATCACGAACGCCAAACTGATCCCAAGCATCCTTCCCTCTTACATACCTCCTTTGAAAGGTGAAATCAACCGTGAGAGTGTGCCCCGAGATTACGACTATCCTATGATCACTGCGTACCTACCAAAGGGTGTGTGCACAATTCACACTGAGTAGACCAAGCTCGCAACATTGAAGTTTTGCGACTTCAACCTTGATGACTAGAAAGCCTACAGTATGCTTTCCCCACACAAGTATCTGACGATGACAAAGGGGAAGAATTCCAAGATTGTCCCTCAACAATGGACGATGAACCTTGCGCAGTCCACCTTACTTAATGTAATGAAGATTCCACACTTTGGTAGGCACCAGGAGGTGAATGCTTTCGTAAAATTTCTACTGGCAAGCTACCATGGAGGATATATCTAGTTGAACCAACGTATAATGATTGATCCAACACTGATCAATCAGATCACCGGGTTGAGCATGCAGTGCCCTGACCCGCAAGACTATTACCCTGGAAAGACCGCGGATCGTGCTCTTTCATAGAAAATTAAAGAGGCCTATGGAAATGTTGAAAAAGGTGTGCGAGGTTACAAGGTAACCTCTACTGACAGTGGCGCAGTGCGCCTCACCTATCAGATGATCACAGGAAAGTTAGTCCGCAAGAACATATCGATGCAAGTATCTAGGTTTGTAGTTGATCTCGCAGGAAAATGCATAGAAGGAGTCCAAATGAACTGGTAAAAGTACTTAGTGGATCAACTTGAATTGGATTGCAAAGAAGTGCAAGACATGGGATATGAGTTCTGCTTCAGCTGGCTTCTCATCCTGATCACCTTCATAGCATGGGTGATGCCGGAGGATGCCATTTTTCCTGAAACCCTATCGTTTGAACCATTGACTGCGAAGTTCAGTACATTATGGTACATGAAAGATATGAGAAGGAAATGGAAATCAAATACCCTCTTTCACAGATACTACATCCAGTTGAATACCACAATACAAGCCACACATCGCATTACTCTGAACACACTCCATAGATTTAGACCCTTAATGAAGTTCATCATGGACTACCACTTCATATACCTAACTCCATGTGCTAATGAGCACCAGGAACAACTACAGTCCTATTATAAATTGACAAAAGAAGACCTTGAAGAGATTACCAAGGAATGGTCGACAGACCTCCTCGTTTCCGCAGATCCAGTGGATATTTAAGATATCAGCAGCCCAGAAGCCGCGCAGGACACACCTGGGCCCAGTAAGACACATAAGACAAAGAAGACAAAGGAGACGAAGAAAATTGAAGAGGTCCAAGATGTGGATAGCCACTCTGTAAGGATAGCTTCCGTCACACCAGATGAAGAAGGTAACGATGAAGACCTAGAAGAAGTTGAACAACAACCAGAAGATGAAGTCGAATTTCTAAAGAAAAGAAAAGGGTCACCTTCGAAGTCTTTCATTTAGAAGAAAGCCAAAGTGACCATGACCAAGATGAAGACCATGCTCAATCCAGATGACTTTAGTTTTCTCCTCACAACTTTGAATGAAGCTATAGAAGAGATCACAGAAAAGTAGGAGTCCACGCAAAAAATGGTGTACGACAGAATCAAATTTGAGCTCCAAGGAGTACAACGAGCTCTCCAGTCTAACCACGTAGTCTCCACTGCACCTATTCCAGAAGGGACACCTGAAGAAGGAGACGAGTCATTTCAACTTCGTAGGATTGACGACCTAGTCGAAGTACGCCTTCAGAAAGCATAAGAAGTAACAATGCAGGCCACCCAGGACCTAAAGCACGCACACGAGGAAATCATAGAGCAATGCCAAGCTGAACAACAAGAAAAGGAGGCCATCCAAGAGAAGTTTGATAAAGAAAGCGCAAATATCCAAAAGGAGAAGGAGCAACTTCTCATGAAGCAAATCGGGATCGAAGAAGCTGTCAACATAGCATTTCGCTCTGTGACTGGCCTAGAATAGAAGGCAAAAGAATCCATAGAATGACAAGTAATGAAGCTTGCTAAAGTCATTCAACAACTGCAACAAAGAGTAGTAGAAATAGAGCTCCAAGATATACCGAGTACTCCACAAGAAGAACGTGACCAACGAGAAGTGAATGCCCAAAGTATAGTAGAAAGGATTAAGGTACTCACTAAAGAATGTAATCAATTAAGTAGTAGAAGTGCACAGATACATGAGAACCCATCCGAGAACCCTGAATTGCATAAATTGGAGTCATAGCTCTAGTAGGTGAAGTACCAAGCCGAGAAGTTACAGGTACAACTGAAGGCCCTACCGACCATAGAGAAAATGAAGAGGTCCCACGAACAATGTGTCATGCAACAATAGATTCATATGATCCAGAGAAAGGTCATGGAAGTGACTCAACAACTTCAACCTTTGCAGGATAGGGCATGTCAACTATTCTTAGATATTGAGAGCTAAGGGACAAACCTGGAAAAGGTCGTGAACACAACAGAGCAAGGCTTAGAAGGACCAGTTAGTAACACACTCATTCAGGAGTTTTCTGAGCAAGAAGCAATAGCAAAGCAACAGGTTGAAGCAGCTCGAGCGAAGCTCAAGGCCTTAGAGGCAGAGTTACCCAGAGAAGAGTGACTTGGGATGAGTCACAAGTGAGTGTTGGGGGCCTATTGGCCCTCGACCAAGTTTTGAGGAATACTTGGTCATAGTTGACTGTTTGGTACTTTGACTTTCTGTCAAAGACAAAGTGCATAGTGAAGTGGATATCATGAGATCTCGCCACCTTTTGTGGAACCTTTTTGGGGTTTTTTGGGAATATTGTAATGGGAAAGGGATGTCGGCCCTTGTTCGGGCCTTTTTCTATGTATAAATAGAGTTCTAGGCCATGTAAGAAAGGAGGCCCTGTATAGCCGATGGCTTAGTGCATAAGTTGGATCTATGTGATCAGAAGTTTGTGTGACTGTAAGAGCTCTGTGCATGCTGTAATAGTGTTGAGTGCATAGAGTGTGAGAAGGATTAGTGCTTGGATCTACCCAGGGAAAGAGGATCTAGTGAGCTGCGCAGATCTCTTTTCCTGTGTGGGGTAAGGGTCATTGAAGCTCTGTGCTGTAACTGCTTGATCGAGATAATATAAATAATACTTTGTGGATGTAACCCCAGGGTGGGGGTGAACCACAATAACTCTGTGTACTGTGCTGATGTGTTTGTCTCTCTCTTGGTAAGTGCTATGATATGTTTAGATAGATTTATTGATGCTTTGTGCTTATGATATATGAATGCAGGATAGATATGATAAATAAGATGCCAAGTGCTTAATCTATTGAGTATAACTTGTTTATCATTGCTAAGTGCTAGTTCTAAGTTATTAATGCAGTGCTCTGTGCTTTTCTACGAAGTGTATTAATGAATGTATGTTAGGAAATAACTGATGCTAAGTGTGTTGTAAGAAAGATAATCATAGATCTGTGTCCCAGCTAAGTTTGTAGACACCTGATTCCTGCAACCACCCCTGCCTCTACCTCGGGTGAGACTTCATCTGCTTCGCAGGTGTTGCTGAAAGGGTCGGTAGTTAAGGCTCTGTTGGTGCGCTCTTGAGCGTTGAACCCTGGGTCCGCCCCTGTGCCAACAGGGTCCAATTTATGAAACCATGCCTCAAGAGAGGATGGATAATTTGGTCACCTAGTCCATGCCTAAGCAAGCTTACAGCATCTCACAGAACTCAAAAATGTTGCGTCGTTAGTATTTTATGCCCTGAGCGGGAATTGGCCAAGAGTCCCCGAAATGGTTTGGGATGCGACTTGCAACTGGGAATAAAATGAAAACCAAGACTCGGATTGAGGAACCATCATCTCTGTTGGATTCCTCGCATAGGATTTTAGATATATCACTGCTCACTCCCAGTTCCAACCCCTCATAAGTTGTTTTTTTCATCGATTTTGATAAGTAGTGCTTTGTTCAACAAGAAGCAATGCAACATTTGGATTTAGGGGTCCAATTTACGAAACCATGCATCGAGGGGGGATGGAAAATGTGTTCACCTAGTCCATTCCCAAAAAAGCATGAAAAATCTCATGGAGCTAAAAAATGCTGCTCCATTAGGGTTTTATGCCTCGAGGATGAATTGCCAATAGTCCCCGAAATGGTTTGGGATGCGAATTGAAACTTGACATAAAATGAAAACTGAGACTCATACTGAGGAACCATCGAATCCGATGGATTCCTAGGATATGATTTTAGCAAGAGTACCCCTCACTCCTAGGTGCCATGCCTCGGAATTTGCATTACTCATTGATTTCGAGAACTAGTGTTGTGCTCAGTTTGAAGCAAACCAACATTTGGATTAAGGGGTCCAATTTATGAAACCGTTCCTCGGGAGCGGATGAAAAATATGATCACCTAGCCCACGCCTAAACAATCTTGCAACATCTCACAGAACTCAAAAATGTTGCTCCGTTAGGTTTTTATGCCCTCAGGAGCAATTGGCCAAGAGTCCCCGAAATGCTTTGGGATGCGACTTGCAACTGGGAATATAACAAATATCGAGACTCAGATTGAGGAACCGTCGAATCCAATGGATTCTTGGGATAGGATTTCATCTAGAGCACCCCTCACTCACAGGTTCCATGCCTCAAAAATTGATTTAATCATTGATTTCGAGAACTAGTGTTTTTCTCAGTTTCAAGCAATGAAACATTTGGATTAAGGGTCCAATTTATGAAACCATGCCTCAGGAGCGGATGGATAATTTGGTCACTTAGTCCATGCCTAAAAAATCTTACATCATCTCACGAAACTCAAAAATGTTGCTATGTTAGTCTTTTATGCCCTGAGTGGGAATTGACCAAGAGTCCCCGAAATGGTTTGGGATGCGACTTACAACTGGGCATAAAACGAAAAACCGAGTCTCGTATTGAGGAACCGTCATCTCTGTTGGATTCTTGGCATATGATTTTATCTCAATTACCCCTCACTCCCAGTTCCAACCCTTCAGAAGTTGTTTTTTTCATCGATTTTGATAACTAGTGCTTTGCTTAGTAAAAAACAATGCAACATTTGTATTTAGGGGTCCAATTTACGAAACCATGCCTCAGGAGCGGATGGAAAATGTGGTCACCTAGTCCATGCCTAAACAAGCATGTAGAATCTCATGGATCTCAAAATGCTGCTCCGTTAGGCTTTTGTACCCCGAGGAGGAATTGCTAGAGAACCCCTCACTCCCGGTTTCCATGCCTCATAAGTTTCTTTACTCATTGATTTCGAGAACTAGTGTTTTGCTCAGTTTGAAGCAAAAAAACATTGTTGGATTAAGGGTTCCAATTTACAAAACTATGCCTCAGGAGCGGATGGAAAATATATTCACCTAGTCCATGCCTAAACAATATTGCAGCATCTCACGGAACTCAAAAATGTTGCTCCGTTAGTTTTTTATGCCCTCTGGAGAAATTGGGCAAGAGTCCCTGAAATGGTTTGGGATGAGGCTTGCAAATGGGAATATAACAAATATTCAGACTTGGATTGAGGAACCATCAACTCCGATGGATTCCTGGGATAAGATTTCATCTATAGCACCCCTCACTCATGGGTGCCATGCCTCATAAGTTACTTTAATCATTGATTTCAAGAACTAGTGTTTTGCTTAGTTTGAAGCAATGCAATATTTGGATTAAGGGTCCAATTTATGAAATCATGCCTCGAGAGCGGATGGATAATTTGGTCACTTATTCCATGCCTAAAAAATCTTGCATCATCTCACAGAACTCAAAAATGTTGCTCCGTTATTCTTTTATGCCTTGAGCGGGAATTGGCCAAGAATCCCCGAAATGGTTTGGGATGCGACTTGCAACTGGGCATAAAACAAAAGATGAGTCTTGGTTTGAGGAGCCATCATCTTTGTTGGATTCCTAGCATAGGATTTTAGCTAGAGTACTCCTCACTCCCGGTTCCAACCCCTTGGAAGTTGTTTTTTTCATCGATTTTGATAACTAGTGCTTTGCTCAGTAAGAAGCAATGCAACATTTGGATTTAGGGGTCCAATTTATGAAACCATGCCTCGGGAGAAGATGGGCAATGTGGTCACCTAGTCCATTCCTAAACAAGCATGAAAAATCTCATGGAGCTAAAAAATGCTTCTTCGTTAGGCTTTTATGCCATGAGGAGGAATTTCCAAGAGTCCTTGAAATGGTTTGGGATGCGACTTGCAACTGGGCATAAAATGAAAACCAAGACTCATATTGAGGAACTATCGACTCCGATGGATTCCTGGGATAGGATTTCAGCTAGAGAGCCCCTCACTCCTGGGTGTCATGCCTCGACATTTTATTTACTCATTGATTTCGAGAACTAGTGTTTTGCTTAGTTTGAAGCAAAAAAACATTGTTGGATTAAGGGGTCCAATTTACGAAACCATGCGTCGGGAGTGAATGGAAAATATAGTCACCTAGTCCACGCCTAAAAAATCTTGAAGCAGCTCACAGAAATCAAAAATGTTACTCCGTTAGGTTTTTATTCCCTAAGGAGAAATTTGCCAAGAGTCCCCGAAATGGTTTGGGATGCGACTTGCAACTAGGCATATAATGAATATCGAGACTCGGATTGAGGAACCATCGACTCCGGTGGATTCCTAGGATAAGATTTCATCTAGAGCACCCTGCACTCAGAGGTTCCATGCCTCAAAAGTTGCTTTACTCATTGATTTCAAGAACTAGTGGTTTGCTCAATTTGAAGCAATGCAACATTTGGATTAAGGGTCCAATTTATGAAACCATGCCTTGGGAGTGGATGGATAATTTGGTCACCTAGTCCATGTTGGAAAATTGAGAGGGGCGGTGAATCAATTGTCACTTTGCTTAAACAATTATATCCACTTTTAAACTCATTACAAAACTCTCAATGATGATCACAATAAATAAGAAGTAGAGTATTCAACATCAAGCACACACATGTATAATACAGAGACAGATATTCTTGAGGAAACCCATAAAGGGTGAAAACCTCTTCTTCTTTATATGATAATTATTTTCTGTACATTATCATTCTTATGAGCACCAACTCATAATCAGGCTACCACCTCTATTTTGCAAGCTTCTACTTTCTGAGAGCACCAAATCTATGGTTTCTCTAGCACCCATTAGAAGGAAGTACCAACTCCCTGAATGTTCCAGCACCAACTAGATGGAAGCACCAACTTCCAGTCATACATGCACGAACCTTTATATCAGAGAACCAATGTTCTCCCTTGCACCACCCTGCCACCCTGGTTTCTCTGGCTGCAACCAGATGGAAGCTATAATTCCCTACGTTCAAGCACCGACTTGAAATTCTGAGGACAATAGTCCTCCCTAGCACCTCCCAACCACCCTGAAATATAAAATTTTGATTTCTATGAATTTATTACAGTGATTCAATAGTTTTCATTGGCTTACCAGGCTTATCACTATTCTGCTATGATGCTCTGCTCTACCTGCATCAGTGTCTTCTTGCTTGCATCCTCTTCATCTTTCTGATCTTCTCCTCTGTCTCAGCATGCACACCTCGACTTTCTCTACCTCTCACATATATGCATCTCTATTCTTTTCTTCTTCTATGCTTCAGCTCCTTCACATCATGCGTCTACACACATGCATCACTCACAACATCAACACCAAGATCTATTCTCTATTCTGCATTTTTATAGTCTTAGTGCACCTTGTGCATGCTCCATGTGCTATCCCACTGCATACACTTTACTACGTTCAAAATCACTGGCCCTTCTCCTGAGATACTTTTCCTTTACTGACTGTAACAGTCTTTGACCCACTTCCATCTGTCATTCGAATCTATGATGATTCTACACTCCACTGACAGTTTCCTTGAGACTCTTCGTCTTCTTTGTCAATCACCCTGAAGACTCTTCGAATTCTCTGAAAGATGCAATCACTTCCTTCTGGCAGTTACTGAGAGAATCTCCGCGTGTTCATGTGTTTCTCTCCTTCTGTCTTCCTAAGGAAAAATTTACAGTGGGAATTTATCCTTTCTGGATAATCCCTTTCCTTTCACATGTGGCCTTAGGTGATAACCAAACGCCTATTCAGAAAGAATTTCATGATTTCATGATCTGGGATATACATCTGCAAGTTGCCTCACTCCACTCGTGAAAACTCCAAAATGGAGCCTAGCTTTGCTAGTTCCTTCCCCTCGCTTCCGCTGACAGGACCGCTGGCTGTGACCACAACCCAATTCGAAAGTGAATTTCATGATTTCGCACTTTGGGTATTCTCCCGTGAGTCCCTTGACTCCTCCAACTCCCGGTACCTGAAATGGAGCCTAGCTATGCTAGCTCCTTCCACTCACGCGACCACCGGCGATGACCATAGCCTAATTCGAAAATGCATTTCACAATTTCATGTTTCAGGGATTCTCTCGTGAGTCTCCTTGACTCCTTCCTCTGGAATTCCCGATATCGAAAATGGAGCCTAGAATATTGCACGCTCCTACCTTCATGTGACCATCGGTGGGGACCACAGCCTAATTCAAAAATGCATTTCACAATTTCACATTTTGGGGATTCTGTGATGATTCATCTCGATTCTCCATGTTTCAAACTCCGAAATGGAGCTTGGATGCACTAGCTCTGCTCTCCAACTCTCGACGATGTGACCACGTGATATGACCACTCGCTAATCATTTGAGTGCTTCACTCTCTGGATCAACGGTCCACGATCCGTGGTGATTGGATGTCTATCCTCCACCCTGAAACTTCATCTTTCGGGACTTTGGGGGAGTGTTGATGCTAAAACTCCCGAAACTAAAATCCCGGAGTGACGTCACTCTTGCGTCACTCGATGATGTGTCATGAGCCGAGTGGTTACCATGTGTCACTTCTTTAATCGACGTTCCATATTTTTCCTCGATCCAACGACTGAGATTATATTGTCATTTCATGTTTCGTGAGTTCGAGAGGTTAGGGAACCTCCTTCCTTTGACTTTCCAGTCAGCGAAATTCTGATCTTTAGCCACGTGTTCTTATTGGATTGATGATCCATATTTATCCTCGATCCAATTGCTAATATTATATCATCATTTTGCATTTCACAAGTTGGAAGGATAGAGGACCTCGTGCCTTTGACCTTTCAGTCAATGAAATGCCAATCGCTCACTTTGTGTCTTCTGGCTTCAACGGCCAGGATCATTTTGTGATCTCGCATATCACAAGTTTGAGGGGTTAGAGAACCTCCTTCCTTTGACTTTCTAGTCAACGAAATGATGATCTGTGACCATGTGTCCTGCCCGAATATGGATTGTCCTCCTACTTTTGGGATTTTGTAAGCTCGCTTCTCCTTGCACATTAAAGAATGTGTAGGTTCTTTTTGATCCAATGATGGTCGGACCCCGCGCTTGGATCTAACGCATGAGATATGTCCTCCATCTGTGCGCTCCTCCTATCTAGACTTACGATGTCTTCCAAGCCTATTTTCCACCATTGTTCTTGCCATCAATGACAAGCTCACTCCCAACTGTAAACCTACCAACAATCTCCCCCTTTGGCATTGATGGCAACCCCGAACGGTTGCGCTAATATATTTGGATCTCCAGCTATAGCACCCTGTCTGGACCACTCCACTCCTTTTCTCCCCCTTTGACATCAATGTCAAAGAAAATATGCCCCCCTGAGTTGTTGCAATACTTTATCAGAGGTATCATATATGCAACCAACACATACTCCCCCTAACAGGATGGACTCTCTTAGGTGTGAGACGGGACGATACCTAGCTTCTGATGAAGATATTCAAATGGTGTCTTGGCTCAGGGTTTAGTAAAGATGTTTGCAATTTGTTCTGTGGTTGGAATGTAATGAACCTGAATAATCTGATTGGTGACTTGCTCTCTCAGAAAATGGTATTTTATGGGAATATGCTTGGTCTTGGAGTGGAATACATGATTCTTTGAAACACTTATGGAACTAGTGTTATCACAATGAATTGGGATCAATGCAGTATATTTCACCTCCAAGTATGCAAGTGTTTGAATCATCCATAATATCTGAGTGCAACAAGTAGTAGCAGCAATGTACTCTACCTCTGTAGTTGATAAATAAATGGAACCTTTCTTTTTACTCAACCACGCTACTAGATAATCTCCTAAGAAGAACACACCTCCACTCGTGCTTTTCCTTTCATCCATGCAGTTAGCCCAATTAGCATCTTAGTAGAATGATAATTGAAAATTATGATTCTTAGGATACCATAGGCCATAGTTCATTGTTTCTTTCAAATATCTGAATATTCTTTTGATAGCTAGTAAATGACTCTGTTTGGGTGTTGCTTGATACCTTCCTATGATTCCAACATCATGCATTATGTATGGAAGAGATGTTGTGATATACAATAGGCTTCCTATCATCGACCTATATGGACTTTGATCAACATTAGGTGAGTCATCATCCTTTCTTAATTTGCATCCAGTAACCATAGGTGTGCCCACAGGTTTAGAATCTTCCATTTGAAACCTTTTCAACATTTCTCTTAGATATTTTTCTTGAGAAAGAAACATTCCTTCATACTTCTGAGTAATTTGCAGACCAAGAAAAAATGATAGTTCCCTTATCATAGACATTTCAAACTCAGACTCCATGGAATAATCAAACCATTGTACGAATGAATCATTATTACATCCGAAGATGATGTCATCTACATAGACCAACATGATGAGCAAGCCATTACCCTATGTTTTGATATATAGAGTGTTGTCAACTGTTCCTCTCTTGAACCCTTTGTCTTAGAGATACTTATCCAATCTGTAATACCAGGCACGAGGAGCTTGTTTTAACCCATATAAGGCTTTCTTCATCTTACATAATAGGTCAGGATTATCTGYCAGTTTGAAACCCTCTGGTTGTTCCATATAAACTTCTTTTAAATCTCCATWTAGAAATGTTGACTTGAAATCCATTTGATATACTTTAAACCTTTTATGACAAGCATAGGCAAGAAATATTCTGATTRCTTCTAGTCTTGCTACTGGTGCAAATGTTTCATCAAAATCCAGTCCTTCTATTTGAGCATAGCCCTTACAGACCAATCTTTATTCGTTCCTGACAACTTGTCCCTTCTCATTCATTTTGTTATTAAAGATCCATTTGGAACCAATGATATTTTTACCTTCAGGTCTAGGAACCATCTCCCACGTATTGTTTTTCTCAATCTGATCAAGTTCATCATTCATGGCTTTAACCCAATGGTCATATTTGCTAGCTTCATTAAAATTCTTGGGTTTCAACATGGATATGAAGGCTATATGTGATTGTTTGGTGTTTTTGATTATCTTTCTCCTGGTTTGTACACCTTTGTCTTTTTCACCAATTATCTGACTTGCAAGATGATTCTTTTGAGTGATTATGGAGGAGGAATTTGATGTTGTTTGCTGATTTGAGTCTGTCGGAATATTTACATCTTCATTTGGCTCAGGGTCTTATTGTTTTGATTATTGGACCTGTTCAGCTTCAACTTCATCTATATCCTTTGTTTTTGATTCAGTATTGTTCACCTGTCTTACTAGGATTCCTTCATCAACTTTTATGTCAATATAGTCAACTAATCTATGCAACCTTTTATTATAGCATCTGTATCCTTTACTGTTTGTAGCATACCCTAATAATATGCCTTCATCATCCCTGTCATCATACTTGCCAAGGTTCTCATCATTATTATTTATGTAACACTTACTCCCAAAGACTTTGAAGTGTTTGATTGAAGCAGGTCTCCCATACCACAGTTCATAAGGTGTCTTGTCAGTGTGTGGTCTGAGGTGGGATTTGTTAAGAACATGGACTGTTGTGTGTATTTCATCTACCCAGTAGGTTTTACCAATGTTCTTCTCATTCATCATTGACCTGACCATTTGCTGCACTGTTTTGTTTTTCCTCTCAACTACTCCATTTTGTTGTGGAGTTCTTGGGATTGTGTATTCTCTCTTGATCCCATGTTTATAAAAAAATTCCTTGAACTCACTTGACATAAATTAGCCTCCTCTATCTGATCTTACTGCCTTTAACCTCTTGCCTATTTGATTCTCATTTAAAGCCTTAAATATTTTAAATTTCTCAAATGCTTCAGCTTTTTCCTTGAGAAAGGCAACCCAAGTAAGTTTGGAGTAATCATCAATGATCAGCATGAAGTAGTTTTCTTTCCATGTGCCTTCCTATCTTGATGGTCCACATAAATCCATATGAACTAGTTGGAGTGGTTTCTCTGTTGAAGTAGAGTTCTTGAATTTAAACCGTGTCCTGGTTAGCTTTCCTACTTGGTAGGGTTTACACATAGAATCTTGTGGCTTTGATATTCTCGGAAGATCTTTTACTACCTCAAGATTTTTGAGCTTGATTAGGTGGTCAAATTTTAGATGTCCAAGTATCCTATTCCATAACCATCTCTCATCATGTTTGCTTATATGGGACTCTTCTCTATCTTCTTTCAACACATATACATTATTTTCTGTCCTTATGCCTTTATCCACCACTTGTCCTAAGTTTACATACTTTATCTTGCAGTCCTTGGAAGTGAACGCCACTTCACATCCTCTGTCACACATTTGACTTACATTAAGCAAATTATGTTTCATCCCATCTACAAGCAGAACATTCTGGGATTTTCCTTTGCCATTACTTAGATTCACCATCCCTTTACCCTTGATTTTACTTGGAGCATCATTTACAAAGGTTATGTTTCTTGATTTTCTTTCACTTAGAGATAAAAACTTACCTTTGTCTCCCATCATATTTTCAGAGAAACCATTGTTAATATATCAGGGGTTTTATTGTCTTTGGGCTGATAGCACTAGTCCACACTTGTCATTTTCTTTCATCTTCCAAACCTTGACATTTTCAGTAGAGGGGTTCAAATATGGCTCTTAGTTCCTTAAGTGATAGTCTGCAGTGTTATGTCCAAAATTATGGTAGGTGTAACATTCTGGTTCATTGCATAAAGTATCATAATGATTGTTATTATTAACCTATGTCCTTTTTCCAGCCATCACATTATTTGCAGTTTGTGATTGTTTGTTATTTGGTTGTCTCATTCTTTGTTGCATCATATATCTATTCCTTGAATATTTTGATTGCTCATATTTAAATCTTAAAGAACAGTTTACAGCTTTGTGACCAAAGTTAGAACATAAATAACAATATCCATAGAAAAATCCTTTGTACCTGGAAAATGGTTGTCTTCTTTAAGAAGGTCGATTTCTTCCATGATGATTATTTATTTGAACATAGAGTACATTATTTCTCTGATCTATAGTTTTAGTTTTGGTACCTCTTTCATTACTCCTCCTGGGCATTTGATTATCTTCTTTTGTTTCTGCAGGTTTTTTGTTGTCATTGGTGGTAGATTTGACAAACTTGATGGGTTCTTTGTTGCTTGGCTGATCACTACTTGATTCCTCTTCATAACCCAGACCTATTTTTAGCTTTGGGTTTCTTTGTTGATTCAGAATGGTGGCCAATTATTTTGAGGCTTTGATACTTGACAGACTCTAATGATACAAGGCTTGAAACTTCTCCAACTCTTTCCTAGTTTTCACTACTTCCTTTTCCAAAGCTTCACATCTTGCCTTCTTTTCTGATAATTGTTGTTTCATAATGTCTTCTATTTTATTTGCCTCTTATAATTCCACTTTTAGTAGGACAAATTCTTCATCAGGTTCTTTACTGCCTTTCGTGAACTGTATCAACAATCGTTTTTGTTTTCCCTTCTTAATTCTGAGTCTGTCAATCGCTTCCAGTGCACTAATCAATTCTCCTTCCATATCAACCATAACTTCTTCTTCATTAGCATCACTTCTTGTGATTTTATTATCATAATCCTCTTTGGCCATAAGCATGAAGTCATTTAGTTTCTCTTCAATAGAGGAGTCATTGTCTTCATCATCTGAAGGATCATCATCATTGTTTACACACAGACTTTTCTTTTTAAAATTATTCTCTTTAAATAAATTTTTGTGTTTGTGCTTCTCCTCATCATCATATGTCTGATCCTTTCTTTTGTGAGGAAATTTATTTGAAAAATGACCTATCTTACCACAGTTGAAACATTTGAAAGGTAGTTTACCTTTGTATTTTCCTGATCCCTTCTTCAGTCTTCTCACAAAATTTGCTTCTATTTCATCAGCCTCAGAATCCTCATTCTTGTCTGCTTTAAATGATGCTTCTCTGGCGGTGGGTTTATCTTTAACTATTCTCATTTCATATGCAGTCAACGTTCCTAGAAGTTGATCAAACACCAAGGATTTTAGATCATTAAGTTCTTCTATAGCAAAGACCTTCGGGTTGAACCTATCTAGTAGAGATCTCAAAATTTTCTGAACTAAAGAGGGTTCCTCAATTTTTTCACCAAGTGCTTTCATTGCATTTACCAGTTCTTCAACTATTAGAAAGTACTTTCCAACAGTTTCATCCTATTTCATCTTCAACTATTAAAAATGTACATTGTAGGTTTGAAGCTTGGCATCCTTTACCTTCTCATTACCTTCATAACTGCTAATGAGTTTGTCCCACATTTCTTTGGTAGTTTCTAAGTGCATAACTTTTACAAATTCTTCTTGTGTAAGCCCACTCAGGATAGCATTCATAGCCTTAGCATTGAAGCTGAATTCTATCTTTTCATCCTTATTAGATAGTACAACTGGCTTTACATAACTGGTCTCTACCACATCCTAGACATCTGCACCTAAAGCCATTATGTAGGTTCTCATTCTAACTTTCCAGAAGGCAAAGTTTGTTGCATTAAACAGAGGGGCCTTATTGGTTGAAGTTCCTTCATGGATTGACATGTTTAAGCTCTAGTATCTACCCTTAGATAAAAGGGGCCCACTCTAATACCAATTGTTGGACAATTGAGAGGGGAGGTGAATTAGTTGTCACTTTGCATAAACAATTATATCCATTTTTAAACTCATTACAACACTCTCAATGATGATCACAATAAATAAGAAGTAGAGTATTCAACATCAATCACACACATGTATAATACACAGACAGATATTCCCGAGGAAACCCATACAGGGTGAAAACCTCTTCTTCTTTATATGATAATTATTTTTTGTACATTATCATTCTTATGAGCACCAACTCATAATGAGGCTACCACCTCTGTTTTGCAAGTTTCTACTTGCTGAGAGCACCAACTCTTTGGTTTCTCTAGCACCCACTAGAAGTAAGTACCAACTCCCTGAATGTTCTAGCACCAACTGGATGGAAGCACCAACTTCCAATCATACAGGCATAGAAGTGTATATAAGAGAACCAATGTTCTCCCTTACACCACTCTTCCACCCTGGTTTCTCTAGCTGCAACCAGATGGAAGCTATAACTCCCTGCGTTCAAGCACCTACTTGAAATTATGAGGACAAAAGTCCTACCTAGCACCTCCCAACCACCCTGAAATATAAAACTTTTCTTTATGTGAATTTATTACAGTGATTCAATAGTTGTCATTGGCTTACCAGGCTTATCACTTTTCTACTATGTTACTCTACTCTGCCTACATCAACGTCTTCTTGCTTGCATCCTCTTCAGCTTTATGATCTTCTCCTGTGTCTCAGCATGCACACCTCAGATTTCTCTTCCTCTCACATACATGCATCTATGTTCTTTTCTTCTTCTGTGCTTCAGCTCCTACACATCATGCTTCTACACACATGCATCACTCATAATAGCAACAACAAGATCTCTTCTCCGTTCTACATTTTTATAGTCTCAGTGCACCTTGTGCATGCTCCATGCGCTATCCCACTGCATACACTTTACTGCATTCATCATCACTAGCCCTTCTCATGAGATCCTTTGGCTTTGCTAAGTGTAATAGTCTTCGACCCACTTCCATCTGTTAGTCGACTCTATGATGAGTCTACACTCCACTGGAAGTTGCCTCGAGGCTCTTTGTCTTCTTTTTCGATCACCCTGAAGACTCTTTGAATTCTCTGGCAGATGTAATCACTTCCTTTTGGCAGTTACTAAGAGAATCTCCGTGCATTCATGCATTTCTCGACTTCTATCTTCTTGAGGAAAAATTTAAAGTGGGTGTTTATCCTTTCTGGCTAGTACCTTTCCTTTCACATGTGGCCTGAGGCGATAACCAAACTCCTATTCAGAAAGCGTTTCACGATTTTGCAATCTAGGATATACATCTGTGAGTTGCCTTGCTCCACTCGTGAAAACTATGAAATGGAGGCTAGCTTGGCTAGCTCCTTCCCCTCACTTCCATTGATAGGACCGCTGACTGTGACCACAACCCAATTTGAAAGTGCATTTCACGATTTCCCACTTCGGGGATTCTCCCGTGAGTCCCTTGAGTCCTCCAACTCCTGGTACCTGAAATGGATCCTAGCTATGCTAGCTCCTTCCACTCATGTGACCGCAGCCTAATTCGAAAATGCATTTCACAATTTTGTGTTTCGGGGATTCTCCCGTGAGTCTCCTTGAATCCATCCTCTATAATTCCCAATATCGGAAATGGATCCTAGAATCTTGCACGCTCCTACCTTCACGTGACCACCGACAGTGACCACAGCCTAATTCGAAAATGCATTTCACAATTTCGCATTTTAGGGATTCTGTGATGAGTCGTCTCGACTCTCCATGTTCTGAACTCCGAAATGGAGCTTGGATGCATTAGCTCTTCTCTCCAACTCTCGACGATGTGACCACGAGATATGACCACTCACTAATCATTTGAGCACTTCTCTCTCCAGATCAATGGTCCATGATCCGTGGTGATTGGACGACTATCCTCCGCCCCGGAACTTCAGCTTTCGGGACTTTGGGGGAGTGTTGATGCTAAAACCCCTGAAACTAAACTCCCATAGTGATGTCACTCTTGCATCACTCGATGATGTGTCTTGAGTTGAGTGGCTACCACATGTCACTTCTTGGATCGACGGTCCAGATTTTTCCTCAATCCAACGACTGAGATTATATTGTCATTTCATGTTTCGTGAGTTCGAGAGGTTAGGGAACCTCCTTCCTTTGACCTTTCAGTCAGTGAAATGATGATCTTTAGCCACGTGTCCTTCTTGGATTGACGGTCCATATTTGTCCTCGATCCAACAACTGAGATTATATCGTCATTTCATGTTTTGAAAGTTGGAAGGATAAATCACCTCGTGCCTTTGACCTTTCAGTCAACGAAATTCCAATCGATCACCATGTGTCCTGTGGCTTCAATGGCCAGGATCATTTTGCGATCTTGCATATTGCGAGTTCGAGGGGTTAGAGCACCTCCTTCCTTTGAATTTCCAGTCAACGAAATGTTTATCTGTGACCATGTATCCTACTCGAAGATGGATGGTCCTCCTACTTTCAGGATTTTGTAAGACCGCTTCTCCTTGCACTTTAAAGAACGTCCAAGTTATCTTAGATCCAATGACGGTCGAACCCCGGGCTCAGATCTAACGCTTGAGATCTGTCCTCCATCTGTGCGCTCCTCCTGTCTGGACTTACGATGTCTTCCGAGCCTGTTTTCCATTGTTGTTCTTTCCATCAATGAAAATCTCACTCCCAACTGTAAACCTTCCAACAATCCATGCCTAAACAAGATTACATCATCTCACGGAACTCAAAAATATTGCTCCGTTGGTCTTTTATGCCTTAAGAGGGAATTGGCCAAGAGTCCCCGAAATGGTTTGGGATGTGACTTGCAACTGGTCATAAAACAAAAACTGAGTCTCGGATTGAGGAACCGTCATCTCTGTTGGATTCCTAGCATAGGAGTTTATCTAGAGTACCCCTCACTCTCGGTTCCAACCCCTCGTAAGTTGTTTTTTTCATCGATTTCGATAACTAGTTCTTTTCTTGGTAAGAAGCAATGCAACATTTGGATTTAGGGTTCCAATTTACGAAACCATGCCTCGGGAGTGGATGGACAATGTGGTCACCTAGTCCATGCCTAAACAAGCATGTAGAATCTCATGGAGCTGAAAAATGCTGCTCCGTTAGGCTTTTATGCCCCAAGGCGGAATTGCCAAGAGTCCCCAAAATGACTTGGGATGCGACTTGCAACTGGGAATAAAACAAAAACCAAGACTCGGATTGAGGAACCGTCGACTCTGATGGATTCCTAGGATAATATTTTAGCTAGATCACCCCTCACTCCCAGGTGCCATGCCTTGGAAGTTTCTTTTCTCATTGATTTTGAGAACTAGTGTTTTTCTTAGTTTGAAGTAAAAAAAATTTGTTGGATTAAGGGGTCCAATTTACAAAACCATGCCTCAGGAGCGGATGGAAAATACAGTCACCTAGTCCATGCCTAAACAATCTTCAACATCTCATGGAACTCAAAAATGCTTCTCCGTTAGGTTTTTATGCCCTCGGGAGAAATTGGCCAAGAGTCCTCGAAATGGTTTGGGATGCGACTTGCAACTGGGCATATAGAGAATATCAAGACTTGGATTTAGGAACCTTCGATTCCGATGGATTCCTGGGATAAGATTTCATCTAGAACACCCCTCACTCATGGGTGCCATGCCTCAGAAGTTGCTTTAATCATTGATTTCGAGAACTAGTGTTTTCCTCAGTTTGAAGCAATGCAACATTTCGATTAAGGGTCCAATTTACGAAACCATGCCTCAGGAGCAGATGGATAATTTGGTCACCTAGTCCATGCCTAAACAAGCTTGCATCATCTCAAAGAACTAAAAAATGTTTCTCCTTTAGTCTTTTATTCCATGAGCGGGAATTGGCCAAGAGTCCTCGAAATGGTTTGGGATGCGACTTGCAACTAGGCATAAAACGAAAACCGAGTCTTGGATTGAGGAATCGTCAACTCTGTTGGATTCTTGACATAGGATTTTAGCTATAGTACCCCTCACTCCCGGTTCCAACCCCTCGGAAGTTGTTTTTTTCATAGATTTCGATAACTAGTGCTTTTCTTAGTAAGAGGCAATGCAACATTTGGATTTAGGGGTCCAATTTACGGAACCATGCCTTGGGAGAGGATGGACAATGTGGTCACCTAGTCCATGCCTAAAAAAGCATGCAGAATCGCATGGATCTAAAAAATGATGCTCTGTTAGGATTTTATGCCTCAAGGAGGAATTGCCAAGAGTCCCCGAAATGGTTTTGGATGCTACTTGCAACTGGGAATAAAACGAAAACCAAGACTCGGATTGAGGAACCATCAACTCCGATGGATTCCTGGGATAGGATTTCTGCTAGAGCACTTCTCACTCCTAGGTGCCATGCCTTGGAAGTTGATTTACTCATTGATTTCGAGAACTAGTGTTTTGCTCAGTTTGAAGCAAAAAACCATTGTTGGATTAAGGGTTCCAATTTATGAAACCGTGCCTTGGGAGCGGATGGAAAATATAGTCTCCCAGTCCATGCCTAAACAATATTGTAGCATCTCACAGAGCTCAAAAATGCTGCTCCATTAGGTTTTTATGCCCTCAGGAGCAATTCGCCAAGAGTCCTCAAAATGGTTTGGGATGCAACTTGCAACTGGGCATATAATGAATATCGAGACTTGGATTGAGGAAACGTTGACTCCGATGGATTCCTGAGATAGTATTTCATCTAGAGAACCCCTCACTCATGGGTTCCATGCCTCAGAAGTTGCTTTAATCATTGATTCCAAGAACTAGTGTTTTTCTTAGTTTGAAGCAATGCAACATTTGGATTAAGGGTTCAATTTACCAAACCATGCCTCGAGAGCGGATGGATGATTTGGTCACCAAATCCATGAATAGACAAGATTTCATCATCTCAGAGAACTCAAAAATGTTGCTCCATTATTCTTTTATTCCCTAAATGGGAATTGGCCAAGAGTCCCCTAAATGGTCTGTGATGCGACTTACAACTGGGCACAAAATGAAAATAGAGTCTCGAATTGAGGAGCCTTCATCTCTGTTGGATTCCTAGCATAGGAATTTATCTAGAGTACCCCTCACTCCCGGTTCCAACCCCTCGGAAGTTGTTTTTTTCATTGATTTCGATAACTAATGCTTTGTTTAATAAGAAGTAATGCAACATTTGGATTTAGGGGTCCAATTTAAAAAACCATGCCTTGGTAGAGGATGGACAATGTGGTCACCTAGTCCATGCCTAAACAAGCATGTAGAATCTCATGGAGCTCAAAAATGTTGTTACGTTAGGATTTTATGCCTCAAGGAGAAATTTCCAAGAGTCCCCGAAATGGTTTGGGATGCGACTTGCAAATGGGCATAAAACGAAAATTGAGACTCGGATTGAGGAACTGTCGACTCTGATGGATGCCTAGGATAGGATTTCATTTAGATAACCCCTCACTCCTGGGTGCCATGCCTTGGAAGCTGCTTTACTCATTGATTTTGAGAACTAGTGTTTTGCTCAGTTTGAAGCAAAAAAACATTGTTGGATTAAGGGGTCCAATTTAGGAAACTGTGCCTTGTGAGCGGATGGAAAATACAGTCACCTAGTCCATGCCTAAAAAATCTTGCAGCATCTCACAGAACTCAAAAATGCTGCTACGTTAGGTTTTTATGCCCTCTGGAGAAATTGGTCAAGAGTCCCCGAAATGGTTTGGTATGCAACTTGCAATTGGACATATAACGAATATCGAGACTAGGATTGAGGAACTATTGATTCCGATGGATTCCTGGGATAGGATTTCATCCAGAGCACCCCTCACTCATGGGTGCCATGTATCAAAAGTTGCTTTCATCATTGATTTCGAGAACTAGTGTTTTTCTCAGTTTGAAGCAATGTAGTATTTGGATTAAGGGTTAAATTTACCAAACCATGCCTAAGGAGAGGATGGATAATTTGGTCACCTAGTCCATGCCTAAAAAATCTTGCATCATCTCACAGAACTCAAAAATGTTGCTCCATTAATCTTTTATGCCCTGAGTAGGAATTGGCCAAGAGTCCCTGAAATGGTTTCGAATGCGACTTGCAACTGGGCATAAAACAAAAAACGAGGCTTGGATTGAGGAACCATCGTCTATGTTGGATTCCAGGCATAGGAATTTAGCTATAGTGCCACTCATTCCCAGTTCCAAGCCCCCATAAGTTGTTTTTTTCATCGATTTTGATAAGTAGTGCTTTGCTCAGTAAGAAGCAATGAAACATTTGGATTTAGGGGTCCAATTTAAAAAACCATGCCTCGGGAATGAATGGACAATGTGGTGACCTAGTCCATGCCTAAACAATCATGCAGAATCTCATGGAGCTAAAAAATGATGCTCCGTTAGGATTTTATGCCTTGAGGAGGAATTGTCAAGAGTCCCTGAAATGGTTTGGGATGCGACTTGCAACTGGGCATAAAATGAAAAAATGAGACTCGGATTGAGGAACCATCGACTCCGATGGATTCCTGGGATAGGATTTCAGCTAGAGCACCCCTTACTCCCAGGTGCCATGCCTCAGAAGTTTCTTTACTAATTGATTTTGAGAACTAGTGTTTTGCTTAGTTTGAAGCAAAAAAACATTGTTGGATTAAGGGGTCCAATTTACGAAACCGTGCCTTGGGAGAAGATGGAAAATATAGTCACCTATTACACACCTAAAAAATCTTGCAGCATCTCACAAAAATCAAAAATCCTGCTCCATTAGGTTTTTATGCCCTTAGGAGCAATTGGCCAAGAGTCCTCGAAATGGTTTGGGATGTGACTTGCAACTGGGCATATAACGAATATCGAGACTCGGATTGAGGAACCATCAACTCCGATGGATTCCTAGGATAGTATTACATCTAGAGAACCCCTCACTCACAGGTTCCATGCCTCAAATTTTTCTTTAATCATTGATTTCGAGAACTAGTGTTTTGCTCAGTTTGAAGCAATGCAACATTTGGATTAAGGTTCCAATTTACGAAACCATGCCTCGGGAGAGGATGGATAATTTGGCCACCTAGTCCATTGTAACACCCTGTTTCCCCCAATTTGTAATTAATCATAAAATAGGAATTACCATGCTAATGAATGAGGGCAATGTAAATGTATTATTGTTTGAGTTGCCAATAACTGACTGTGGGGGTGAAGCCTTGAAAGTATTGGCCATGATATCACTAGGGGAGAGAAATCAGTTAATGAGGCAAGGAATGGTGGTTGAACTACCAACCACCCCCATGAATGGGAGCATGGTCTAGCTGCAGGAAGTCATCCTAAAGTACCGTAGGGTCTGACAGACCAGGCAGACCCGAGCTTCCTTCTAACAGAAGGAAGGTGACAATTATACACACGGAGGAAGCAAGACACGAGACACCATATGAGAAAATGAGCTCACAAGGGAGAGGCGTGAATATCTCCAGTGAATCACGAATAGAAGGAAACGAGCTTGATACTGAAGGGCATCTGAGAAACCTCGCCAAGGCCACAAGCAAGTGAGAAAGTTCCAAGTTGCAGAAAACAGGACCTGAACAAAAACTGAAAATAGATAGAGAACCCTTGAGAAGAGTTAGAGTTCCCTGGTGATATCATGGCTTGGCACGGGGGTGGACAGAGTGTTAATATTGAATGCCTCTGAGCCTATGGTCGAGTGGAAGGACGAACACCCACGGTCAGTTGGTTGGTGATAGCTTGTAATGGATAAGTGATTTCCTACCCTGTGTAATTTAGCTGTAACTGTGTATGAATTGGTTATACTGTGCATGCTTTCAGGAATGTGAATGAATGCTTAATGGATATACTGTATCCCTTCTATCTCTGCTTGGTTTTACAATTAGGCAAGTAAGAAATTATATGGGTCAAACATGACCTGTTCTCATAAATTCTTGAGTTCTGTAGCATCTTAAGCTAGAACCACGAATCGTGAGCTTTTCGACCTTAGGTGTAGTTGCATGTACAATGGTTTACTCATCTAGTTAATCTGAGCCCCTTGGAGGATGGAGTTTGTTAAGCTCATGAGAGGTAGTGCCGATATGCACAAGCTCTCTGCGATCAAATAGAACCACAGAACCCCTTGATGAAGGAGCGCAATAGTTGTACTGAAGACTCTTCTAAGAGTCAAATCCAGGAGAAAGAGCGCAAAGTTCTCAAGTCCTTCATAGCTAACGAAGCTTAGGAAGGATAGCGAGTTGAAAATACCGAAAGAAAGTACCCTTATGTTTGATATATGAACGGATGAGATCCTTTCAGAGGATCTAAGGTCTGTCACGACTGCTAGATTGGAGGAATGAATCGGGACCGTAGATCCCAAGATCCATGGGAGTCACCTGGACCATCCATTTGTAGAGGGCACGTGGCTTTCGGTCGGCGTTTCGGCACCCGGGAAACCCAAGGGCAAGACCCCTTGTCTTCACAAGTCGCGAAATCCCGGCATGTGAAATCATGAAGCGGTGTAGTGTGAATTGATTTCAGCGTTTTGGCACCCGGGAAACCCAAGGGTATGAACCCCTCGTCTTTGCAAGCTGTGAAATCACGGTATGTGAAATCCCGAAGCGGTGTAGTGTGAAATGATTTCGGTGTTTCAGCAACCAAGAAACCCAAGGGTATGAACCCTCGTCTTCGCAAGTTGTGAAATCCCGGTATACGAAATCCCAATATATGAAACTCCGAGTCAGCTTAGTGTGTATAGGAATTCGAGGTTTGAAAAGGGAAGGGGACGACAGTTCGTTGTTCTCTTGAGTCCCGAAAGCTGAAAGCTTGGGCGAACAAGTGGCACATCCAATATGTCGGAGCCACGTGGATGAAAAGTGGTACATCCCAGAACATGGGTCACGTGGAGGTGATAGGTGGCGTGTTCTCATCACAAAGAAGGATTCAACACCCCGTTGACCTATATCGCATTTCGAGGTTCGACATCCCAAAAAGTAAGGAACACTTGCAACGAGAATTGCGAAGTCGCGAAACTCGAAAGTGATAGGTGCTGAGACTTGCGTCCTAGCCAGAGGTCACATGACACGAAGACAAAGGTGGATCCGAATACCTTAGCCCATTTCGGATTTCAGGGTTTGCAGAGTCGAAAGACTTGACTCGCTTGTATCCTGAAGTCGCGAAATGAGAAAAGGTGCCTATTTTGTTTGGCCTGTGGTCATAACCAACGATCACATGGAGGTGGACAAGGGAAGAACTAGCCTGTGCTAGGCCCCCGTAGGAATTCGGGGATCCTGTCCCTCGAGAAGAGACGAAAAATCTATTATGTTTTAGTGGGTTTGTGACATCCATCCCTAAACAAGCTTCCATCATCTCATGGAAATAAAAAATGTTGCTCTGTTAGTATTTTATTCCCTGAGCAGGAATTGGCCAAGAGTCCCTGAAATGGTTTTTGATGCCACCTGCAACTGGACATAAAACAAAAACCGAGTCTCGGATTGAGGAACCATCATCTCTGTTGTATTCCTGACATAGGATTTTAGCTAGAGTATCCCTCACTCCCTGTTCCAACCCCTCATATGTTGTTTTTTTCATCGATTTCGATAACTAGTGCTTTGCTTAGTAAGAAGGAATGCAACATTTGGATTTAGGGGTCCAATTTATGAAACCATGCCTCTGGAGTGGATGGACAATGTGGTCACCTAGTCCATGCCTAAACAAGCATGCAAAATCTCATGGAGATAAAAAATGTTTCTTCGTTAGGCTTTTATGTCCCGAGGAGGAATTGCCAAGAGTTCTCAAAATGGCTTGGGATGCGACTTGCAACTGGGCATAAAACAAAAACCGAGACTTGGATTGAGGAACCGTTGAATCCGATGGATTCCTGGGATAGGATTTCAGCTAGAGCACCCCTCACTCCTGGGTGCCATGCCTTGGAAGTTTCTTTTCTCATTGATTTCGAGAACTAGTGTTTTTCTCAGTTTGAAGTAAAAAACCATTGTTGGATTAAGGGTTCCAATTTAAAAAACCATGCCTTAGGAGAGGATGGAAAATTTAGTCACCTAGTTCATGCCTAAACAATATTCAACATCTCACGGAACTCAAAAATGCTGCTCCGTTAGGTTTTTATGCCCTCAGGAGCAATTGGACAAGAGTCCCCAAAATGGTTTGGGATGCGACTTGCAACTGGGCATATAGAAAACATCGAGACTTGGATTGAGGAACCATCGACTCCAATGGATTCCTGGGATAAGATTTCATCTAGATCACCCCTCATTCACGGGTTCCATGCCTTAGAAGTTGCTTTAATCATTGATTTCGAGAACTAGTGTTTTTCTCAATTTGAAGCAATGCAACATTTGGATTAAGGGTTCAATTTACCAAACCATGCCTTGGGAGTGGATGGATAATTTTTTCACCTAGTCCATGCCTAAACAATCTTTCATCATCTCACAGAACTCAAAATTGTTGCTCCCTTAGTCTTTTATGCCCTGAGCGAGAATTGGCCAAGAGTCTGCAAAATGGTTTGGGATACGACTTTCAACTGGGCATAAAATGAAAACTGAGGCTCGGATTGAGGAACCGTCATCTCTGTTGGATTACTGGCATAGGAATTTAGCTAGAGTACCCCTCACTCCCGGTTCAAACCCTTCAAAAGTTGTTTTTTTCATCGATTTCGATAACTAGTGCTTTGCTCAGTAAGAAGTAATGCAACATTTGGATTTAGGGGTCCAATTTATGAAACCATGCCTTGAGAGTAGATGGACAATGTGGTTACCTAGTCCATGCCTAAAAAGAATGCATAATCTCATGGATCTCAAAAATGCTACTCCGTTAGGCTTTTATGCCCCGAGGAAGAATTTCCAAGAGTCCCCAAAATGGTTTGGGATGCGACTTGCAACTGGGAATAAAACAAAAACCGAGACTCGGATTGAGGATTCATTGAATTTGATGGATTCATGGGATAGGATTTCAGCTAGAGTACCACTCAATCCTGGGTGCCATGCCTCGAAAGTTTCTTTACTCATTGATTTTGGGAACTAGTGTTTTTCTCAATTTGAAGCAAAAAAACATTGTTGGATTAAGGGGTCCAATTTATGAAACCGTGCCTTGTGAGCGAATGGAAAATATAGTCACCTAGTCCATGCCCAAACAATCTTGCAGCATCTCATGTAACTCAAAAATGATGCTCCGTTAGGTTTTTATTCCCTCAGGAGCAATTGGCCAAGAGTCCCCGAAATGGTTTGGGATGTGACTTACAACTGGGCATATAATGAATATCGAGACTCTGATTGAGGAACCGTCAACTCCGATGGATTCCTGGGATAGGATTTCATCTAGAGCACCCCTCACTCACATGTGCCATGCCTTAGTAGTTGATTTAAGCATTGATTTCGAGAACTAGTGTTTTTCTCTGTTTGAAGCAATGCAACATTTGGATTAAGGGTCCAATTTATGAAACCATGCCTCAGGAGCGGATGGATAATTTGGTCACCTAGTACATGCCTAAACAAGATTTCATCATCTCATGGAACTCAAAAATGTTTCTCTGTTAGTCTTTTATGCCCTGAGCAGGAATTGGCCAAGAGTTCCCAAAATGGTTTGGGATGCGACTTACAACTGGGCATAAAACGAAAACCAAGTCTCGGATTGAGGAACCGTTGTCTTTGTTGGATTCTTGGCATAGGATTTTAGCTAGAGTACCCCTCACTCCCGGTTCCAACTCCTCAGAAGTTGTTTTTTTCATTGATTTTGATAACTAGTGCTTTGCTCAGTAAGAAGCAATGCAACATTTGGATTTAGGGGTCCAATTTACAAAACCATGCCTCGAGAGTGGATGGACAATGTGGTTACCTAGTCCATGCCTAAAAAAGAATGCATAATCTCATGGAGCTCAAAAATGATGCTCCATTAAGCTTTTATGCCCTGAGGAGGAATTTCCAAGAGTCCCCGAAATGGTTTGGGATGTGACTTGCAACTGAGCATAAAACAAAAAACGAGACTCAGATTGAGTAACCTTCGACTCTGATGGATTCTTGGGATAATATTTCCACTAAAGAACCCCTCAATTCTGGGTGCCATGCTGCGGAAGTTGCTTTACTCATTGATTTCGAGAACTAGTGTTTTTCTTAGTTTGAAGCAAAAAAACATTGTTGGATTAAGGGGTCCAATTTATGAAACCGTGCTTCAGGAGAGGATTGAAAATATAGTCACCTAGTCCACGCCTAAACTATCTTACAAGATGTCACGAAACTCAAAAATGTTGCTTCGTTTGGTTTTTATGCCCTCGGGAGCAATTGGCCAAGAGTCCCCGAAATGGTTTGGGATGTGACTTTCAACTGGGCATATAAAAAATATCAAGACTCGGATTGAGGAACCGTCGACTCCGATGGATTCCTAGGATGAGATTTCATCTATAGAACCCCTCACTCACGGGTGCCATGGCTCAGAAGTTGTTTTAATCATTGATTTCAAGAACTAGTGTTTTGCTTAGTTTGAAGCAATGCAACATTTGGATTAAGGGTCCAATTTACCAAAACATGCCTCAGGAGCGAATGGATAATTTGGTCATCTAGTCCATGCCTAAACAATCTTGCATCATCTCACGGAACTCAAAAATGTTGCTCCGTTAGGCTTTTATGCCCTGAGCAGGAATTGGCCAAGAGTCCCTGAAATGGTTTGGGATGTGACTTGCAACTGGGAATAAAACAAAAACCAAGTCTCGGATTGAGGAGCTGTCATCTCTGTTGGATTCCTAACATAATATTTTAGCTAGAGCACCCATCACTCCCGGTTCCAACCTCTCAGAAGTTGTTTTTTCCATCGATTTCAATAACTAGTGCTTTGCTCAGTAAGAAGCAATGCAACATTTGGATTTAGGGGTCCAATTTACGAAACCATGCCTCAGGAGAGGATGGAAAATGTGGTTACCTAGTCCATTCCTAAAAAAGCATGGAGAATCTCATGGAGCTCAAAAATGCTTCTTCGTTAGGATTTTATGCCCCGAGGAGGAATTGCCAAGAGTCCTCGAAATGGTTTGGGATGCGACTTGCAACTGGGCATAAAATGAAAAACGAGACTCAGATTGAGGAACCATTGACTCTGATGGATTCCTGGGATAGGATTTCAACTAGAGAATCCCTCACTCCTGGGTGCCAAGCCCTCAAAAGTAGTGGACAATTATTATGTGGACAATTTTGCATGGAGGCATTTCTCCCGGACCTCTTCATGAAAGATTGTGAATCTATGGTGCATGTACAAATATGTGAGATGTGGGTTTATGATAATATTTTCAATTTTCCAATAACATTATCCATTGACCTTGTGTAAACCATTCCATTTGGTGTTTGTTTCACTAAGTGTAAAGAACAATGTTGGAGAATTATAAGACGTAATTTAGGTATGAGTTATTTGTTACCTCTTTATTACCTTTTATTTTAATTGTATCCATATTTTGTATTGATCAAATGAGAAATTAACCCAAAACTGATTCCATTATACACAAACTCAATCCTAAGTCCAACTAAGTAGAAAAATCAACACACTCTAATTAATATAGGAGTTAAGCATGCAAACAAACCTTCTCACAAAGAAGCACTAGTTGGTGATGGAATCCAACATCGCAGAATCGATGTGCGAAGGGGCTGAGTTTCAGCAGGTGGGAAATTTATGTTGACAACCTGCTTAACGAACTAACACCTTGGTGCAAGTTACCTCACCGAGCAGTGGGAAACCCTCCAAAGAGTCTGAGTGAGTCTAGCCAACGTCGATCCCAGGTACAACACCACCTTCCCTGTGTTGTCACCTTGTTTAGGAAGTCTAAAATATTATGGCCTCTATGGTACCACCTACTATACCAAAGAAGAGGGGTGATAATCGACATTCGACACCAAGACCAACAAAGAAGGGTTGATTACTTTGAGGGCCCCAATGCAACCTTGTGATTGATCCTTGTGTTAGAAGGGCTTCCCAAAATCAATGATATAGCAACTAGATTTGACTCCCTAACTCAAGGATTTATGTTTGTTTAGCAACTTTGGAAAGTTATTCTCGCAATCCTATTCCAAAGCTCTACACCTAAGCTAAGATGGGTTTGAAGAGCCCTAGAAAAGTTGTTAGATAAATTTTAATTAGCGCTTGATTTTAGGTTGTTGTTACTCAAAGGAGTGGTCATGAAACTGATGGCGTTTTGACTCGACTCTTTAAACCATGCAAGATGAAAATGAAATTCAAGAAATTCAACTTCAATGAAAACTAGCTATGGGAAGGAGCAAGAGGTTTTAAGCAAAGAAATAATTTCTTGATAGATTACTATGTGTGCAATACTGAAAATGAACCAAATTTTAAAAATACCATGAAAATACATGCATATACATTCCAGGTACATCGTCTAAAGTTTAATCACCAGGAATATTCATCACTTGATTTGCAGGGGTAATACAATACATTATCTTGTTCATGGTTTTCATCACAAGTATCCCACAGATGGAGATAGGCTTGTATTCCCTCCTGCATTTATGTTTGTCAATGTACTCATAGTAAGTGATAAGTTGCATTGACTACTAAGTTGAGAGTTTAGTTTACTAGCATATCTTCACTTTAACCATAAATCTATCAAATATTTAACTGACATATCTTCATCTTAATCATAAATTAATTAATCTATGACAGGGATAAAAAACTAAAAAGTACAAATTTATATTTCAATGTTTTTAACCAAATATTGTAGGACAACTATACCTAAAAACTTTCTCTATCATTATTCCTAATGGGAAGTTATGGAGTATAGAATCACATAACTTTCTCTATCATTATTCCTAATGGGAATTTATGGAGTATATAATCACATATATTTCCATATTTGTTCATTGCATGCATGTTTAGAGGTGGGCTTATGGTGTAGATTGTTTATTATCTTACCCATTACTACCTTGGCTTCGAGACCTTCCAACTCTCTGGCTCATAAATTGAAGATTCTCTACCTGTTATGCTTATATTTAAGATTCCTTTTCCAGATTCTATATTCTATGTCAAATTAGATTGCAATGTTACATATTGAGGACATCACATGGTTGAGGACTTGTTGAGGACCTAGTGGGGGGTTTATTTCCTTAATTAGCCACAATCTCAAAGGGTCAATGCCCATGAGGATTTCCCTCAAATGTACCTAGTAGCCTTCCCTCATTGAATACTTGATGGAGGGTGCTCCCCTTCTCAATAAAAACATGCATAGTCTATCTTAGATGTAATTAAAGTGTGTTCCATAAAGATTTAGGTCCTACTGTGTTGGTGGATTTTATAACTTGTGATTTCCTCTCTACAAAAATATCACCATGAACCCAAAACCACATTGGATAGAAGTGCATCGAGAGGTTTACTAATGATAAGGGTTAAGACTATGCTAGTGTGGGAAGGAAGAGGATGCTTACCTAGTTGTTGTAGGGTGCTTACCCAACATATTATTCCTAAAGGTTTGTGGCTACAAGGGGGGTACATGTGGGATCCCTATTTTCTAGCAGTGTGAATGTATAGATAAGATATAAATTGGGACAAAGGAAAATATCTCTATTGTAGTTGTTAGATATATTAAAGCAAAAAGATGTTAAGGCCCTCAATGTGTAATATGAAAGTTATTTTTCAATCAAATAGAATATTCTGGCATGGAAACAATCTTTGTATGATGGAATTAATTATCTAGAAGTGAGTTATTTAAGTTTTCCCATATATTGGATAGTCATGTTATGTCATTGAAGAGATTTAAAAGGGAAGAAATGATGGAATCATCGAAGAAGGAGTTGCATACCCACAAGGTAAATACAACAGTAACCTTGATGACTTCTTGATGAAACACCATGATTATAATAACTATGTCCAAGAGGAAGCAAATGATCCAAATCTAAAGCTCTATCAAGAAGAATTGTAGGGTGATGTCTCTGAAGGACAATTTCATTGCAGAAATAATGAGGATAAATGGAACATGGAAGAGAACCCTAAATGTAAAGAAGGAAGAAATGGATACAGAGAGCATAGCACGAATATTGCATACCAAGAAGAACAAGACTACAACACCCCTGATACATGTTTAGGTTTGGATTTATGTTCTGGAAAGAAAAGAGGCAGATCATATTTGTTATGTTTTGATGAAACACGAGAATTTGAGAATGATAACCAAGAGGAGAAGAAGTCTGAAATTTATCATTTGGAAGGCTTGTTGTAGGTATGTCATGGTAAGGGTGAAGATACTTTGGGAAAAGACCTGGATGTTCTCATCTAACTGTATCTCCATGGGCATGATACTCGACAATCATTTCAACAACTGAGGAAAAGTTGTTACCCCTGCACTTTAGAGGATGAGAACAACTGCAATATTAGCAGCCTCATCATTGATCATAAGCACAGATGTTATTAGGACTTCCATGTCTCCAAATTATTAAAACATCTTTTTTGGCTGTCAGAATTTGTAAGTGTTGCAAAACATCTTAATGGGAGAAGCTATAAGCTATGTCTTTCTGCGGTAGCATATTTTGGGTTAACTTTATTTAGAGTGAAAGGGTTGCCTTCTCCTATCCAGAAAGGGAATGCTATCTATATTGATTAAGATTACTATAGGTCTTGGAATTTTATAGAGAATAGTGATGTATACATATTTGTTGAGGTTTTAAGAGAGATTCTGAGTGGAAGAAAAGAATATGACATGGATTTTGATCCACCCAACACTATCAAATGGGCAGTTCCCCTGATCAGCCAGGAAACAATTATTCTAGATGGAAGTTTGGAGCAACTGGGCTTTTTCAGTCCCTTGAAAGCCAAACTTGTTCTTTTCTTGAAATCCATCATTCAACCTATGTTGGAGCAACCATTGTCCTTGTCTGCATTTTCTATGGCATTATAGCATTGGATTTGTTCTTAGCATGGTATTTAATATTTAAAATAGGTAGATGATTTTGGCAGGAGTCAATAAGAGATGATTTTCTTGGACCTGGACATGCATTCCCCTTTTCAATTTAATTTTGTAATGTAAGTGCCAAGTGGATAGATTATCTCTCCATTTTTCTTGTTGCAACTATTTTTTCCTTTGTTGAAAGTGTCCATTCTTGTCATATGATGTTTTCAGGTGAAGTGCACTTATATTAGGGAGTTACTCTTTTATGGAAAAAGGGGTGGATATGTTATTTTACTCTCCTTCTGAATACATATTAGAGATTTTTAATTCATTCACAAACTCACACCTTAGAGGCCTTTTTGGTCATGGAAATCTACCTTTCCTTATGTCATTGCTAGGGCTAAGGCACTCAACCTCTTTCTCCTCTTTCCACGCCCTCTTTCTCCTCAGTTCGTGACCTCTCTCTCTTGGTTTTTCCACGCCCTAGTCTCTAGGCTTCTTTCTCCATCTATGGTCGGTATGCTGTCACAGGGATATGACCAGTCCTCTTTACTGTTGCAGGGATATGGATCAACGTATATTGGGCGCGGGGATATGACATATGGCCACGGGTGTGCAGGGATGCAGGGGTATGGAGTGTAGGGATGCGGGGGTATGGATCGCATGACCGGGATATGCATACACAAATGGGCTTCATTTTTGTTAAAATGTTTTAGGTTTTGTTTTGTTTTTTATTTTTTAATTTATATATTTATAATATATATATATATATATATATATAATTTATATATTATAAATATATTATCAACATCTGGGTGTGGGTTTTGTTATAATGTTTTATGTTTTGTTATATATATATATATATTATAGTGGGTCTAATGGTTAAGAACATGTGTTTTCTCCTAAGAGGTCACAAGTTCAAATCTAGAGGGGGGTAGGGTATGTATACCTCCATAGAATTTACAAGTCAAATCACTGGGCGGAGGGGATCCCTTGTCCCAAAAACAAGGGGGTCTCATACAAAAATTTGGTGTTTATCTTGTTATTAGAGCTAAATTTGAACAATGATTATGTTTATCTTGTTGATATTGACATCCTTTTGTATGAGATGGTCAATGACAATGGTTAGTGTGACCTAGAAGGTAGATTGAAAACATTATGGGTTAAAAATGTTTGATCAATGTTTTTTCATATAAGCTACATATCAATATAAATTCAGTTGATTTACCAAAAGAATGAATTTATGTATTTGAAAAAACTCTTTTATAAATATTTTTATTCACCAAATTTCATCTCATTTTTTAAATATCTTTGCCTTTCATTAATCTTGGTGTACAGGATAACAATAAAAAACTAAACCCAATTAACACCCAAATTTTTGTTGTTACCACTTATTAGTAATAGGTTTGTGTGCAAAGTGACCAAACACTCTTATAATAATCAGAGCAGGTTAGCGATTGCTGAGTTACTGTGTGGAGGATCCATCCATCTATATCACCAGGAGTCGTCCGTAAATTTGTTGCGTGGAGAAGATGTTCGCCAAAATTTGATTCGTTGTGCATGGAGGAGGTTGCATATTCAAGTTGTTGAAGATTTTTGAAGGGGGCACACTGCATTGAAGGATCATTTTTACTATTAAGCTGCTGAATAATTTGATGTTCACCAGAATTGCACGCGAGAGCAAGTCGCCTCTGTGGATTTGATTATTGAATTCCTGCCACCGTCCGCAATGAATTTCTTGCAAATTGTCACATATTCTGATTTCTAGAGCTTAAGGGAGGGCACATATCACTGTTGTTACCACGAATAGACCCTGAAAACTGATGTCAAGAATCATTCGTTGTCTTCTCTGGTGGTCACGTTCTAGCCAGATCACATAATATTTATTGTACTAGATCACATGAGATTCACTGTCAGAAAAAAGGAATAGGATTCTGTCGTGATATGCTGTAAGCTTAGGATTTTATCACATCATCTTGAACCTCCAATAAGTACTAACCACTTTTAAATTTGAAGGACTGTAAATTTGGGTCATAATACACCTATCTAACTCCATTATCCCTCAAGTCAACATTGTGGGCCAAAATCAACGAACATCACATCATTATCTATTTAAGACATCCTGAAAGTTAATCATATCTCCATACATGACCAAGACAAGTGAATCACATCTATCAAATTCATAAATATATAAATATGCACAAGTCACATACATCCTAAAATACCATTCTCGTGGTATAGGTAACAACCCACATAATGTGATGAACAACATATGAAAATGATAATATCTCTCATGAACCTCAAAACCTATGGAAACTAAAACAACATGAACTAGGTCAATTCCATATTTTTGAAAAAATCTTTATGCAAGAGTAACATCATGGTCAACACCCTCTATCTAATATAATTTAGTAACCTTGGCCTTATAGTGTATAACACTCACATCAGTTGTAATCTTAGAATTAATCACTAATTCCACAATAGGTTTTGGACCTGTCTCTATGGCATCCTACCATGAATTATATGCACATGCCTCCTCAATTATAGAAGGATAATCTAGCTTCTCACTATAATTTACAAGTGCCACAATATCAACAAGTAACTCATAAAGACCACCTTCTCTCACCCCTCTAGCAAAATTCCTCAAACTAGATAAACTACAATCATTGATGGTGCAATGTTGTCCCTCAAATGAAACTCTCCAATGTACATATACGATACAACAAACTGAAAGAATATTCTTCTTCAAACTAGGAACCAACAAAAAATCAGTCAATAACATCACCTCAAGGCATCTAGAAGGAAATGGATCCAAGTACAACTCTCACAAGATAAGTAGCATAATCACCAAGTGTTGGGTATAAATTGTAGCAATGGAGTACACAATGTACTAATCTAATGGTTATGAATTATATCCCGACAAAAATGAAAGTAGAACATGAAAACCATATCCTAAATATGCTTCACAAAGCTTCAAACCCTAGTATATTCATGTGACGAGAAACAAAACCAAGAAATTACAACAATAGGCATGAACAAATAGTTTGAAATAATGCAAAGACTATCTCCATAACGAATATAAAGATCAAATATATCACCTAGGGAGTAGAATTTTTGAATATGTGGCTCCAAAGCCTCCTTCTTGAGAGGGTCTGTGAATTCCTTGATGTATATATATCCACTCCTTGGTTGAGTGATCAAAACACAGAAAACACTATTAAGAGGAAGGAGTCCTGAAGATATCTACTGTGGTTTTGTCCACATGTACCTACTATGAATGGATGGATGGATGGAATTACCTCAGGCTTTTATTGATAGGAAAAGTAGTGGTTAAACACCCTTGACATGGTCATAAAATAGTTGTTAAATATGACAAAAGAAACACTAGGAATATCAACTAGAGTTTAGAAATTTCAATTGATAACTACTTTCCCTTTTTGGAAAATTTGGGCTGGGAACAATCAAAATTGTGATTTTGATGGGTCAATGTATATACATTAATGTAGAACATGAAACAAAAATGAAGAAATACTGATGAAAACCTAAAACTTGCGTCAACCACATTGTGTACTTTGAAAGAAAATTAGGGTTTATGGTTGACATGCTGAATTGATGATGGAAGAAAGTGGGTGTGTCAGTCAAATTTGAGTCTAGAAACCCTCCCATATTGTTAAGGAATGCCAATAGTCTATCCATGACAAATTTCAATGCATACATAAACTGTTTGAAAAATTTCAACATTGGCCCCATTCACAGGTCATTGTTATCGGTGTCTAGTCCTCGTACAATGTCATTCCTTGTTCCTTGTTATGTGTTCCTCGTTCCTTGACCATGGTGTGGTCCCCAAGATCCATTATTTTTGTACAAAACATACTAATGGCATAAAATGTCCCACACAAAGACTAAATTAATATCCGCTACATAAGTCTTTTGTATTTTTTCAAGGACTATGTAACAAATCTCAATTCTAAGAATATTCAAATAGGACCTAAGAACCTTAAGTTATTTCCTTAACCATGGGTGACATAACACTATCATTCAATAATAAAATTGTTACATTTCATTGTAAGGCATCATGTGTACTGAGGGCTTGAGCCACCACAAAGGAAACATACCAAGAATATTTGTCTTATGAACAAGATATGGTACTATCCATTTTGAGGTTTGGCATATAGATTTTTATTATAGAATACACTACATTGCACCATAATATAATCCCTACACTCCTTTCAAACCATGTAACACCATTCAAATTAGACACAATATTCTTGCGACAAATTAGCTATACTATTGACGAGCTTTTTTCGTCGATAATATAGCAAATTTGTCGCAAGATTATTCACATTTGTCTCTCTTGCGACGATATCAAATGATGCTTGGAAGGATTTCATATTTGGTTTATCAACTTGAAATCTCAATTTGATACTTTGCAAGCTAGCTGGACCTTCAGTCAAATACAAATATGAAACTTGGAATCATTAACATATCTACTAGAACATATCAAAACTAGGGTTTATGGTTTCCATGATGAATTGATGATGGAATAAAGTGGGTGTATCAGTCAAATTTGAGTCCAGAAACCCTCCCATATCATTAAGGCATGCGAATAGTCTATCTAGGTCAAATTTCAATGCATACAGATACAGTTTGAAAACATTTCAACGTTGGCCCCATTCACATGTCACTGTTGCCCACCTCTAGTATCTTGATGGTGTTGATTAAGAAATCAACGAAAAAGAGTGATTTTTCATCACAACTATGAAGCATATATATTGTATATACATTAATGTAGAACCTGAAATAAAAATGAAGAAAGACTGATGAAAACCTAAAAATTGCATCAACCAAATTGTGTACTTTGAAAGAAAATTAGGATTTATGGTTTACATGATGAATTGATGATGGAAGAAAGTGGGTGTGTCAGTCAAATTTGAGACCAGGAACCCTCCCATATTTTTAAGGCATGTCAATAGTCTATCCATGACAAATTTAAGTGCATACAAAAACAGTTTGAAAAAATTTCAACGTTGGCCCCATTCACAGGTCACTGTTGTCGGTGTCTAGTCCTCGTACAATTTTTGTTCCTTGTTCCTTGTTATATGTTCCTCATTCCTCGTTCTGTGTTCCTTGTTCCTCGTTACTTGACCATGGTGTAGTCCCAAAGATCCATTATTTTTGTACAAAACATACTAATGGAAAAAAAATGTCCCACACAAATACCAAATTAATATCCTCTACATAAGTATTTTGTCTTTTTTCAAGGACTATGTAATGAATCTCAATTCTAAGAAGATTCAAATTTGTAACAATATTGATGAAATCTTATACGATCATGATGGTATAAAATGAAAGAGATTCTCTTGGTTTCAAGAATAATTTATCCTCTACTGAACAAGGCCAACCACATGAAGGTGGAAGCTCATATGGCCCCTCCCCTCCCCCTCACATCACTCTCAATTGATCCCCAAAACCCAATCTATAAAATAGAAAATAATCGAAAGAAACGCCCTATTAAGATTCATGCATATAAACTACAAAAACAAAAATTAATGAAGGTACATGAAATTATGTGTTTCTAAATAATATTTTTAGTCTACCACGTACTTTAGTATATTGACAACTATTTTCAGGTTTCAAATAATAATTAAACAACATGTAACATATCATATAAAAACGTCGCATAAAACTCAAAAACATGTAATTAAACCATGACATTATAAGTAAATTATTTTAAGAGAATAATTCATACAAATTAAAATATTATATAGTCACGTACCTAATCCAACCTCAACATCTGTGTAATCATCCTTATTCTCTATATTGATCTTCTTCATCGAACTCAACATCTATATCATCATCTGGTTTTGAAACGATGTTGAAAGGATTGATGATATCATCATCATGATCAATGTCATTTTCGAGCATATTTTCATCGACAACATCATCAAGAATTGCAATATTATCTCCTACGCCTGGATCATGATCTTCTTCATCTTATTCATTTGTTGACCCTCCATGATCTTCCGTCTCTGTTTGATCTATCCAATCATCTTCTTGATCTTCAATATCATCTTCTTCCTGTAAATGAGTATACTTAATTGGCCTTCCTCTTGGATCATATCTAACAATAAATGACCAATCCCTTTCACCTGGAACATTTGAGCAAAAGACCTGTTCACATTGGCTTGGAAAAACATAGCGATCATGTCCTCTTTCAAACACTGTTTTTTTAATCATTGGAAATCCATTGACATGTTGAATAACAATTCTTTCCTCATCGCGTTCATGCATTTGTAACCTATACCATTTGACATCGAACATAACTAATTTGAAGGAATTAAAGTCACACTCAAGTATATCGTTTAAATACCCATGGTATCTATTTTCAGATTCTCGGGGATGTCTGTCACTCCTAAAGGAAACATTAGTGACTTGGAATACTGCATTTATCCCACTATTAGAATTTTTCCTAGTTCCATCCAATTGTTTGATGTGAAATTTATGACCATTGCACCACATAGGCTTGTGGTGTTTCAACTGCAATATGTCAGATATGTAAAAGATGCATTGTCAATTAATAAATTAACATATATTTATATAACTTTGAAAGTATCTAAAAAATACAGTACACATGTAGTCACATTAATATAATATAAAATAACTGAATAAAATGGGTGAATTTTCTTACCTATCCATCTTTCAAACCATATGTTAAATCAATTTCCCTTTGCGTAACATTGACATCTCTGTTACAACGAGCTTCTCTAACCAATTAAGATAGTCATTGGCATGATAACCTAACTCCATTATGTTTTTTACATCTTTCAATCCATACAGTCATCCAATCAAGATTATTTGCAATGTATAAATGCAATGCATCCCACTCTTGAGCAACTTAATAAAAAAAACATAATTCACGAATATTAAATATTAGTTATAACGTACAATATGCAGGTAATTATAAATATTTATAATTTATGAAATAAATTACATTAAAATATTAATGAGTATGATCATAGACACAAAAAACGAAACTTTATATGTATTATTAATATAAATTTTCACAATTATTAATATATTACCTCTCATTTTTTTCATTCTACCTTGCCCCAATAGATGCTCCCGAGCTTCACATTTTTTGATGGAGTTCACATCCCAAATGTGATCCACTTCATGCATAGTTGGTGCTGCTAATTTAGGAAGATATTGACTAATATACACCATGGATTGATATACCATATATCCCTCCACCATAGAACCCTCAGGAAGTGTTAWTTGTCTAACCAACGCCTTTAATGATTTCAAGTGTCTCTCCACCATCCACATTGACCTTGTGTGAACAAGTCCACAAATTTCAATCTCCTCAACTTGGTGTATGAGGTAGTGTTCTTGTGCATTGAAAAATGTTGGAGGTATATACTTTTTCATTTCACACATTATACGAGGAATTTCTCTCTTCCAATACTTTATATCATCTTCATGAATTTCTTTCAATGACAACCATCTACATGAGATCATGACACAAGAAAATAACATGTTTCAATATAACATAATATAATATATTACATTACAAGTAAAACACGTGTCATTAAGTACAACAATAATTTGAAAGAACATTTGGATATAAATCACAACTACTTACCTCATGTAGTTTCCAAGATCATATAACTTGTTTGACTTTGTTGTCAAAATAATTTGGGAGAGATAGCAGTAGAACATATTGTAACAACAAAATGAATCGTTATTTGTTTCAACCAAAGTAGACAAGAAAAAATAAAAAAAATAAAAAATATATAAGGCCAATATATATAAATATGTATACCAAAATTATTACCTTAATGAAAGTATGCCAATCATGTGTTTTTACCCCACCAAATTCACCTTTCTTCGTTAAGATATTTTTTATGTTTGAAGAAAAACCTGTGGGAAATTTAATTCTTTAAATGACCTCTTTTACATCATTGATTTTTTGATCTGTTAATAACCATGGAAAGTTATTTCAGTCTAGTACTCCATCTGATCTATTTGAATATCGAATCACACTTCACATTGCATGATTGGCTTCCTGAATGTCAGTACAAATTTTGACAATTTTTTCTTTGTCCCTCCTACCATCTATGATTCTCCATAACGTTTTAGTCACATTCTTACCGATATGCATTGTATCAAACAAACAAACTATTTTTATTTCCTCGTAGTAGGGAAACCTCATGAATTGAGCAGGATAGCATTTCATTCCTCGTGGAAGCCCATTATTAATACCTTCATGATGATTGCGGCCTTCATGAAGAATAAAAGAAATAAAAGAAATAATTATCAAAGACGGTAAAATAAATTCAATGATTAAAATAAACATTCAAAACATTACATGATCCACGATACATTATGAAATTGAGTATCTTGATGATTTCTATTATGTTCCAACCTCCATAGGTGAGGTGTCATTCTTCGTGGTTTTAAACCAGTCTCTTCTTTCCCATTGAGAAGATGTTTTTCAATAGTACGATACCTATGCTTCTTAGGAAAAATGTGCATATACTCATCAAACACCATCTTTCCTAAACTTTTTGAATGATGATACTTCATATTAGGGACACAAACTATACATGGAAATTTACCCTTTGTTTGAAGACCTGCAACAAATGGATTAATGTCAATTATACGATGAGAGTATTTAAAAATTAAACATGCACCGTGATAACATTAACAAATTATATAGTATTAAAGAGAAATATTAGAATGCTACATACCACAAAAATGTGTTAGTCCAGGGGCATCATGAATTGTCCATAAAATTATTCCATAAAATTTAAATTTCTTCTCCCCAATTGGTTTACATATGTAATACATTGTGATTCCAACCCATAACTTTAGTAGCTCGTCGATAAGAGGCTTGATATATACATTCATATCTTTAACCTGGTACTTACCTAATTGTTTGAAATTACACATAATTACTATAGGAATGATATCATGTAATATATATAATTAAATAAATAAACAAATTTATTATGCAAAAATTGAAACAAATGAAAATGTTAAATTCAAAAAATTAATGTAAAAAAATACTTGGAAAAATCATTATCAAAATTATGTGCTCCCTGTTTATTGACATCCAAGGAGGAATGTTATTGTTGATAAAAAAAATAGGCCACACTGAGTAAATAGAACTAAGCTCTCTGAATGGATTAACACCGTCAGTTACCAATAAAATCCTAACATTACGAGGTTCATCTTTGAAATCTGCCCATTTTTCCTCAATTTCCCTAAATGCAAAACCATTGACAGACATTCAAAGAACACCATATCCACTTCTGTTATGTGCATGGTAATCCATAAATTGTGCTATGCTTTCACACCTAAACAATCGTTGCAAACGTGGAATTATGGGAATATGGCGAAGAACATTTCGAGGCACCCTTTTTGTTACTTGATCGGTTTGATATCTACTGATAAGACATTGCAGACATTTTGTTTCCAAAGCATGTTGTCCATAATATATAATATGGTCATTAGGACATGCATCTATAGTTTGATAATCCATTCCAATGTCTTTCATAATGTCATGCAAACCTCGATATGTGTGAGGTAAAATATTTGATGATGGTAACAAAAATTCACCTAACAATCTACAACATAACAAATTACTAGTTAATGTAAGAATATTAATCGTAAAAATTGCATTCTTATTTTACACATTAATTAATAGTAAAAACAAATAGAAAAAAATAAACATTTATGTATAATATGAGATGAAACATATTACATACCTTAGGATCTGTGTCATATAAGTGTTCGATAAATTATTCATAACCTTTAAGTTCACTAGCAACAATGTAGCGGAGAGAAGATTTTCTCTTGATCCTTCATAAAGCCGTTTATTTTCCTTTTCTAATAGAGGTTCATCATAAATACCAACATTGTCCCCATCCTGACCATCCGACTGCGAAAACAAATCTTGGATCATTTTATTTGTCCCATCATCTTCTTCCATGGGATCATTAACTTGATTTGTCCCATCATCTTCTTCCATGAGATCCTCATTTGCCTGGTCATGATGTTCCTTAGCTTGTACAACATCATTTCTACTAATACTTGGTGTAATATTCTGTGAAAATTTAGAGGGAAACTCTAACTTTATAATTACAAACAATCATGCAAAATTAGTGTATACTATAACAAACATTCAAACAATACACACACACACACACACACACACACACACACACACACATATAATTTCATATAAAATTGACAAAATAAAAAATGATAATGAATATATAGTTAATTACCATGGGACGATATTCATTTGATCAACCATCAATGTGCCCATATTTCCTACAATTTTTTGTAGTTGTTGCTATTAAAATTCTTACGGGACGTATGAGGCAACATTTTTTACAAGGGCAATAACATCTACCATCACCCTTTTCATCCGCTTTATTTTTTCCCCACCTCTAACTATATTTTGCAACATTCTTCTGCACAACTTCTACACAAAAATACCCTTTCAGAACCGTCGTTGTTATAGCAATATTGTCACAACATATTTAAATCGTCAAATATTTATAGTTAAATTTTAGATCACAATCGTCGCAATTGCGACGACCCTGACCTAAAATATTTCTTTTTTTTACCTATTTATTTGTCATATTTAACGGTCACTTATAATGTTCACTTATAACGGGCATTCATCTCTCTTGCGACAAACTTTGACCATATTAATTTAGACAAAGTACATTCGTCGAGATAGCGATGAATACGGGTTGGATTTAGAAAAAAAATTGAATAATTGAACTTTTTCTCTTGAATATTGCGATGAAAGAGTACTTTCGTCGCAAGTAGTCGCTACAAATTTTTCAATATGTAGTAGTGTATATTCCATTAATTATGAACAACTTACAAGGGATTTGAATTATTTTGAATTAAAGACAAAAATTTTAATGACAAAATGTTATTGTTATTACTAAATTAAATGAAGAGGTGCATGTTTCATACAAAGAGAGACAATGTTTCAAATTCATACATGTTGGAATACCATATAAACAGAAAGGTATAATGGAAGGAGAGTGCCTCTGTGGTCTATTTTAGAATATAAAAAATAAAATAAAATTCCAAGAAAGTATATGAAACCTGAAACATACACATGAAGTGAGGTCGGAAGGGAGGAGCAAGGGAGGATTAAATTCCTTTATAGGTTGAAACATGAAACAAGGAGTTGCAACTTCCTCAAGTTGGTGCTTGAAAACAAGAGGATTAAAGTCCTCTATAGGCTGGAGCCTGATCTATAGGGAGTTGGTGCTTGGAAAATAGGGGATTGGTGTCTCCTTGAGTTGGTGCTCAAAAATAAGAGAGAATGGTGTCTCTTACAAACTGTAACTTGTAAATGAAATATAATTTTTATGATTGTTACATTTAAAAATTCATAGTTTTGTACATTCTTGTTGACAAATTGTTATAAATTAATAAAGAATTAATTTAATTTGAGAAAAAGAAGCAAGACTGATTCACCCCCCCCTCTAAGTATTGAAAAAAATTCCAACAATTAGTATCAGAGCAGGTTCCTTCACCATAGTCTAACCACTTGAAGGAAGATTCTGAGAAATCCAATGGATCAACATAGCACCGTTGTTCAAAGGAAATGATTATGCATTTTGGAGTATAAGGATGAGAATTTATTTGATGTCTCTTGGATGCGATGTTTGGCTATCTGTGGTAAATGGTTACACTGCACCAACTACTACACCTTCATATGCCATTGCAAAGAAACCATGCAATGATAATTCAAGGGTTGTTAATGCAATTATCGGTGGATTAGAAAATCCTATATTTGTAAAAGTGATGCATTGTTAATCAGAAAAATAAATTCAAGACAAACTTAAAGTCATCTATGAAGGATATGGGAAAGTCAAGCAAGCCAAAATTCAAACATATAGAGGGAAGTTTGAGAGTTTGAATATGAAAGAGGAAGAAAACATTGCAGAATATTTTCAAAGAGTGGATGAAATAGTCAATTCAATCAGAGCATTGGAAGAAGAGTTAAAAGACAAAATTATTGTCCAAAAGGTGTTGAGATCATTACCAATGAGATATGATGCCAAGGTATCCACCTTGGAATATCAAGAAGACCTTGACAAATTTACAATGGATGAACTTCATGGGATTCTTATAACCTATGAAATGAGAATCGGGCAAGAAAAGTCATCAAAAAATGAAACAACCTTCAAAGCATCAAAAGAAATAAAGAACCATGAGAATGTGCCAAATGAAAATCACTCAGACATATCAGATGAATGAGAGGCCAATTTTATAAGGAAACTCCAGAAAGGATCTGGGAAATATAAAGGGAAGGTACCCCTCAAGTGCTTCAATTATGGAAAAGTTGGGCATTTTCCCTCTAAATGTCCCTATCCCAATAAGGTGGATAGTAATGACGAATATACTTATAACCATAAAGAACTTAAGAAGAGAAAAACTAGAAACAAGAAGAAATTATACAAGAAAAAGAAAAACTTCTACTCCAAAGAAGACAATAGTTCATTTGACATGAGTGAATATGACAAGACAAAACTTTTATTTGTGGAAATATAATCTCAAAATAATGCTGCTGATAATGAAGAAAACTCTGAATTTGAAGGATAAGTAGACCTTGAATGAGAACTTATTATTTCTCTTGAAGAACTCAAAAAATATAAAAAGAAGAACAAATAATTAAGAGAACAATTATCAGAATATGAAAAAAAAAAAAAATCAAAAGAAAAGGAAGTTTCAAAAACCATCAAGGAATAAAAACAAATCATTATTGATTTGAAGACTCAACTCCAAGAAGCCAAAATAATTGAAGAGGTCATAAGTAAACAACTCAATGAAAAGCAATTAGAATGTGAAAATCTAGAGGTTGAAATTGTTCTTCTAAAAACAGAACTTGAGAAAGGAAACAACCAATCAAGATTTGAAAATAGTTCAAGAATATTGGATGATATTCTTAATAGTCAAAGATCATCAAGAAATAAGTCAGGTGATGCAGGAGCATCAAATGAAATATTGAATTCTGACCCTAGGAGGGTCAAAATGTTTACTAAAGGGGATTAGTTCCCTTAATTTTAAATTTTTTATTCTAACAAATAGGTCGAGAGACCTCTAAAAATGTTTAGATTGAATTTGTTGTATTAGGTGTAATTCTATTGTTGTTTTTTAGAGAAGAGTGAGTAATTTCAGGGTTTGTTGAGATTTGGCCAAGGTGTGGTTGTTAGATTCGTACGAGGGCTCATTCAAGCTATATCATTATGTAATTTGTGAGGTTTTGAGAGGTTGGAGAGTGTGAGGTTGTGTGAGGTTATGTGTGTATTGATTTCATAGAACTCTAAGACAATTCATTTTGAGTTCTTGTATTGAATTAATAAAAGGTTTGAGTTCATTTATGGTGTTATATGTCTCTTAGTTCAATTCTGATTTCGATCCCCTTCTCCAAAAATTAAATTGAAGGAATCTGTAATTTAGATCCTCCATTTGATAATGAGTTTGTAGATTAATTTGTATGTTATAGGTTCGAGAACCCTCAAGTGCTAGATCTGGAGAAAAGGTGTTTTGGTCATTGGAGCGTGTCGTATAGAGGATTTAATCTCAACCATTAGATCTAAACTAGAGGAAGGATGGGAACGCCAGATCGTGCTCCAACACACATAGACAAATTATCGAGGTTGATATATGATCGTGATCATATTTAATGATTGTTAGGTTATGAAAAAGGCATAAATATCTTCATTTTTCCCACATTTGATGATATTATTTTGATTGACTTTTCAGTTATTTAGAAGCAAATAGAATATAAAATAAACAATATACCCTTTAGCATTGATTGTTGGAGATTATATTACATATATTCTAAATATGATTGGAATTGTCTGGTTTTATTGCAGGATTGGCTAAATATTTTCGAACCCAAGATAGTAAGGGGAATCTTGAAGATGTGCAAGCTATTGGAGGTTGAAGACTTTATGGCACAAAACAGTCTTAAAGATAATTGAGTTACTCATTGTAATAGTAAATCAATCCTGAGGATCTCTCGATCCTCAGGATAGCTTAATTTACGTAGATTATTGTAACATATAAGGGGTAAATAGATCTTGAAGAAGGGAGAGATTTTGCACTCAAGAATAGAGAATATAGAATTTCTATGCATTAGCAGCTTTTGTAGAAATGTTGTACCAATTATGAAATCAATAGAAGCCTCGAGCAGTTTTTCCATTTTTATATACTGAGTTTTCGATAACAATGCTTCTAAGGACCGAGGGCCTAGTCTGAAGGAGCTACTATTCAATCTATAATTGTATCAACTCAAGTTCTGTCTTGTGATTCAATTGTCTATGTCAATCTCAAGAAATAGATATTCCCTGAAGTATTGAATGATTGTTGTTCCAATTCCCATTACTGAGATTCAATGCATGAAGGTTCCTCATATGTTCACATTTGTTGTTCCTTTCATAAGTTTACATTTGCTGTATCTTTCATTATTTTACATTTGTTGTTCCTTTCCACTAGAATATAGATTTTGTTCCTTTCAATAGAAATATGATTGTCATCTCTTTTCAGTTAGATTACAGTCTTTGTTCCTTTCCATAGATGGAGTAATTCGCCTTTTTCTTTTCAACAATCCTGATTCATAATGATAGCAATTCCTGCAAGTCCTTATCTAGATTCAATTACTTCTCTTGGAATGAATTCAATAGATTAGCTAGTTCCTTTCCTTTTGCATAGCTTTAGATTTCAATCCCTAGAATCTTTAATGAATGTTTGAGGAACTTGATTGTTGACAAACTCAGATTTTCTTTCGCTACACGATTTTAGCCTCTATAAGCTATCTGCATAGACTTTGCCGATATTCCTTGAGATAAAAGATGAATCCTCGGGTTGATAAATTAATGTTAAACTAAGGTTGTTTTTAGACATCTTTAGAGATCAACATTTCGACGCCGTTGTCGGGGAAGAATGTCAAAGGTAGCATAGATTGTGCCTCTGGAGGATGAGGTATTGAAGACGGAAGGTAAGAACCTACGCATTAAATAAGTAAGATGCTTATACCAGCGCCTACCTCCAGCTGACGCATTAAGAGGTTACACACGTGTTTTTTTTTCTTTTCGATTTTTTTCCTTTTTGTTGTGTGAAGTGTGTATGACTAAGAAGAAAGATCTTGAAACGCCAAAACCTCCACAAAAAATTACCAAACTCTAGGGCTCGATGCTCCCTGGAAGAAGCACTTTCATAGACAACATCATCCGAAAAGAAGAATCTCAAACCCTCGGTTGGACCTAGAAAAGGATCCACCTGAATCCCTTAGGCGACAACTTCACCAACTACAACCCACGCCGAGATTCATAGAAAAACTGAAGGGACTGAGCTAAGTTTTTAGATCACATATATTCTACCCCTCAACCCTTTAGGAGAGGGAAACTCTTGTAACCTGGAGGAAGGAGAAGGAGAAACTAGTGGGATAACGAAGACAGACCCACCACTCAATCCCGAATCTCCTACAAAAGAAGAAGGCATATCTAAAATTCCAGACAGAGGGAGTGCAATCAGATCCCCTAGAAGATCAGATACCCAATCAATTCAAATAAAATATCCAGATCAAGAAATCCCTAAATATTTCTGGCATATTTTCGATCAAATGGAACAAGCAAATCCACAACATCCCCAGACTTCCACTTTGGAATATCCGATAGTTGATCCAATTGCCAATGCCCCCATGAAGGCTATTCCCCTACAAAACCTGCCAAACTTTCATGGATTAATCTCAGAAGATCCAGACACATTCTTATTTGAATTTGATGTCCTATGAAGGGGATATGATTACACCTCTGAACCCCAAAAATTAAAGTTGTTCCCCTCCACTTTGAAAGGAGCAGCTCTACGTTGGTTCATGGGATTAGGGGGAGGAACTATAAACTGATGGGATGAAATGAAACAAGCCTTCTTGACAAAATATCAGGATTATTGTAGAACCAGAGACTTAAAAGATGAATTATTTCAAATGACTGCAAAAGAAAATGAATCATTAGAAGAATATGTAGAGAGATTTCAATATAATTTACAAAGATCACCCCATGGCACGCTACCATGGGAAGTAMTTAAGGAAACTTTGATTAAAGGTATGAAAGATGAATGGGTAGAAACATTGAATTTAATGGGGAAAGGTGATATTTATCAAGAAACTTATGATGACATTGTCCTATTGTGCATCGGGTGCTCAAGAGGAAGTTCAYAGACCAGATCAGGGATACATACCCCCTTCACTAGAAATATCAATATTACTAGCAGGGGTGTTACTCGAGTTGAAGTTGGTAATCTCTTAGAAAACTTTAAAATAGACATTCTGAGCACTCTAACTACACAATTGGATGTGTTGCAGGCCAAACAAAAAAAATTAGAAGCAAAACAAACATTAGCCATATTTTGCCACAAGTGCAGAAGGAAACATGGCCCAAGGGATTGCCCTTTGGACGTGGTCTGGGTTTGCACTATCTGCACCAAGGATCATGACACAGAACAATTCCCATCGCTTCCTGGACTGAAAGTTGTCTTTAGGGAAGTAGAAGAAGAAACACAACCATTATATCTAATGGCTCAACGTCGTCAATGGAAGAATCGGCCGCCAAATACATTGCAGGACCCTTTCTCTTCCTTCCCCGGGTAGTATAACCAGTAATTTCCTGGTAGCACATGGTAGGGTCAGCTGTTTACTAATCAAAACTAGTAACCTCAACAATATCCACTTGCAAATCCCACTTGGCAAAACCAGCCCACTGCAATCCCTGCTTGGCAGAATCAACCAACTACAACTTCTACCTAGCCTTACTCACAATATCCCACCTCATCCTAGAAAAACTCCAATAACAACATTTACCCTTCACAATGGCCCAACATGACTGCCCAAAACCCAAATTGGAATCAGAATTGGCAGTGCCCCGTGGGGATAAAAAATCAACCCATGGGGATGGCCCCTCAAACTCAGCCTACATTACAAGCCCTAGTTCAATTGTCCCAAAATCCACAATCCTAAATGCACCCTCAACTACCAGCCCAACCTCACCCAAATCCAAATAACAGACCGTCTCAGCTCGTCCAGATTATGGAAAATGGAGAAGGAGAGATAAGCTCGGTAGGGTGCAAGGAATTATGATTAAGGTCGGGAGGAATAATCTCCCCTGAAGAAAATGATGTTTTTCAAGGGCAGGAGAAACAATCAACAATAACACCTTTGACTGTGGAAATAACAGAAGAAATCAAGCGGGGGGGGGACACAGTCGAATCATAAGATCCTGATAAGGGTACAACACCCTCCCCTCCGTTCCCTGAAATATTGATGATAGCAAAACCAACCGTATATCCCAACTTCGACCTAGTAGGGGAACTCAAGAATTTATATATCAAGATTCCACTCCTGCAAGCTCTTCAGGACATCCCCATCTATGCAAAAACAATCAAAGAGCTATGTGGGAGAAAACCCGTCAGAAAAATTAAAAATCCATCATCAACAGTCCGTGTGGTAGGAGCCTTATCTGATCTAATTTTAGGTAGACAAGAACCAAATAAATATGCAGATCCGAGGAATCCCATAGTAGCAGTTCAGATCCATGGCTACTCTTTTCCCAATACACTAGTTGATTTGGGACCAACCATCAACATCTTGACTATGGAAACTTGCAATACCCTGGGTTTTAACTCCTTCGAACCCACAATAATAATGCTGCAGTTGGCAGACCGATCGGTAGTTCGACCAGTTGGCACATTACATGATATAGCCATCTCCATCGACTCTTGGGAATATTCGACGGACTTCCTCATCATCAATCCAAAAGGTGGACTTGAAGGGAATCCATTGATACTGGGCAGGCCATGGCTTGTAAAAGAAGATGTGTACATAGGATGTTGAACGGGAAATATGACAATCACTAGAGGGGGTATCACGGAGAACCTCATTTTATATCCTCCTGCTAAACCTAGTCCAACTTTCATATATCCACAATTTCCACCACCACGATACCCAGAGAGGGATTTATGAGCGCCTCTTATGTAGGAAGAAGCCCTCAAACTTAAAAATCAGTTAAAGGATGACGTAATCCGTGAGTTTATCAATAATCCAGCCACCATGAGAAACCCGGCCTGTCAGATGCTCCAAGTTGTTCTAGACTGTGAGGCATAGGGGGACCTGCTGGAAGATTTAATGGAACAACAAATTCCAACTACGGCCATTCATAATAGCAAACCCATCGAGATCGCACCCGAGAGGCCTCTAAACATCAATGCCAATTTAGATGAACAACAATAGAAAAAGTTAATTCATGTCCTCTCCAAATACCAGCAAGAGGCGAGTGGCACCCTTGGAGCACCTAATGCGTCCTGAAGGGAACGTCCCAATTTTCACTGGTAAGTGAATAAACCTAGTCGGCCTTAAAATGAATGATGTGATACGTAAGATTTTAAAAACAGATTTTCCCTAATAACAATGTCACCCAACCTAGTAAAATTTAAAACCCGGGTCTAAGTAGAACATGTGGTCAAAAAAATAATAATAATGAATAAACATGTAACACGAAGTGGGGTAAGAAATTCAATTTATTTATTAAATCCAATATTATAATAGAGGATTAAAATTTAAAAAGGGAAATGGTTGTTTTCATCTATTTTTACTAATTTAATTTTAGTTAAAAAAAGAAAAAAAGAAAAGAGGGTAAATGGTTGTTTCATCTACACTTGCTAAATTAATTTTTAATTAAAGAAAAAAAGGGTAAATGGTTGTTTTATCTACACTTGCTAAATTGATTGTTAGTTAAAAAGGAAAAAGGGGGAAACTTAAGGAAAAGGGGAAATGTAAAGAAAAAGATGAATGTCTAACTTAGTAAGGAATATTGTCATTGGAACTTTCTAATTATGAACTCAACTAGGATTTAAGAAAGGCGTAAGTCATTTAAGAAGTGTAAGGGAATTTTGGGACACCTAAGAGCGATTTTAGGAATTCTTTTAGGTGGGTGAGGGAAATAGGAATAATTAATTAATTAATTAAAGTAATTTTCTAGTGCAACTAGGGGATTGGGCAACATATGTACGGTGGAGGTTTTTCCTATTTAAAATTAATGAAAATGGAATTTAATGAGAATTTAATTACTTAAAAACTCTATAAAAGGATGGAGGAGGAGGAGTATGGATCTCATATTTATGTGTAACATTACGTTGCTGAATTTTTGTCTTGACTGAACTTCTCTTATGGGAGTTGGGATACCCAGATCGGGTAACGAGTGGTAGATCGACCTTGCAAGGCGAGCTGGGTGCTAGTAGTTCTTTGGTATTTTGTGCGTGGACCCTTTTCGGTTCAGGGGGCTTAGGGGGGAAGAAAATTACCCCTAGCATTGGCTGGGAGATATCGGTGAGGTCACATCAGTCGACAACCGAGAGTTGAACGAAGCGCACATGGGACAGAAACTACAGAGCATTTGTGTTTGGCTAAGGTACATCAGTTTAATTTGTCACTTGCAATGAAATTTAATTTACACATGTTATTTCTATATGCTCGATTGAAGATTTCATTTCCATGAGATGTCTTGCACCTACTTTCCTATAGTATTTGTAATCCCCTTGCTTGTTGTATTCTGAATTGATTTTTCTTAGCAAACCCAACTTCTTATTGCAATGAATTCTTTGTGTGGGTTGTACTGATTATTATGAAGAGATTATGTTTTTATCTTCCATCCCTTATCCCTTAGTCATGAGTCTATGTTTGAGCAGTCAGCCACGAGCCGAATCGATGGTCATCACTTCGGTGTTCAAAGACCTATAAATTCAAATGACCTGCTTTTCTATGCATGGATGATGAATGAAGGATAATTTTTTCCGAGCTGTCTATCCCTTACTTATCTATGCGTTTGATTGATTCATGGCTGAATGATTTGTCTTTGCGCCTTATTTTGAATGAGTACCTCCGCGTTTTGATTGCTTAAAATCCAAAAGCCTTTGTGTTTCCTTGAAAGATTATCCCTGCATTTCTTTGATTGATTACCTCTGCTTTTCCTTGAATGATCAACTCTGTGTTTCTTTGGAATTTTTAAACTCTGCGTTGAATGTTTAACCTGGAATGATTAATCTTGAAGGATTAACCTCTGAAGAATCCATTTTTCCCAAATCGTTTTTCCCAAACCATTTTTCCCAAATTGTTTATGCCAGAACATCTCCGCGTGTTATGATTGTGTTACAACGAATTTGTTATCCATTATTGTCATTACAACGATTTTATTATCTATGATTGTGTTACAATGATTTTTTATCCAAGATTGTTAATACAACGATTTGGTTGTCCATGGTTGTGTTACCATGATTTTTTATCCATGATTGTGTTACAACGATTTTGTTATCCATGCTGTTATTACAATGATTTTTCTTGGTGATAACATAACACTATTTATTGTATTACCCAGTGCCTCGATTGGTATAGTATCTGTGTTTTTTTTATGCTATGTGTGCTTTCCTTGGTAAGTTATCTACTTTTTTATTTAAATGATATATCACTGTGAATTTACCCTTATCACTATAGTATCACTGCAAATTTGATACCTGCGATATCACTTTACTCAACAATTTCATGGCACATTACACAACAATACATCTACCCACAAATTTCGTTGTTGATACCTGAGTTTTCAATGAACCCCTGTGTGTTTTTGCATATTTATTTCCCCCAATGAATAGCGTTTTTATTCCCTGCGTTTTTGGGTAGCGATATTGTTGTTAGCATATTATTCCTACATTTTTAATGTTGTTGATAGCAGATAGCCATGCACAACAATATTATTATTGTAAAGAGATATAATCGTTGACTTAGAATTATGTATGGAAAGTAATCTTGATTGTATGACAACAAAATATTAGACAACAATAAATATGATCCATTCCTTTATTATACAACGAATTAGATGACAGCTAAGTATATGACAATGCATTATTTAGACAATGATACACATGAGTAATTCCTTTATTTACATAGTAAACTATGTTCATATTGCTATTTACATAGTAACGGTATTGATATTTACACAATAAATGATATTCATATTCTTATTGCTATATCCATATCCATATTTTTATCTACATTGTAAACGATATCCATATTGCTATTTACACAGTAAACGATATCCATATCGCTATTACAAAGTAACGATATTGATATTTATACAACAATCTCACATATAGTTAATACCTGCGTTATCATTTAACTGGATTATATATGTGCGTTTTATCATGATAGCATTATTGAACATCATAATTTAAACTCTGTGATTTTCCCTTAAATTATGGGAAAACAATTTCATTCATTTTTTTTATACAATGCTATCATGTTTAATAGTCAACGATATCATTTTAACTCAACATTTCATGTATTTATTAAACTGTTATTAAATAACATGGGTATTTGTAGACAACAATTTTTGGTAATGTTTAGACACCGATTTGGTATTATTTAGACGACGATGTTTTAATATATCACAATGATATATTGGATTGATAAGTCACAACAATTACAAATGTATTCGATATATTTCTATGTGAATAATCTGTTGTTTCAGTTGGACTAAAACAATTATATTCGATGTATAGTTTCAGTTTTACAAGATAGTGAATTCAATTTTAAAGGATAGCGATACATACTTATCTGATATTGGGATTTGGAAAGTAGTGGCAACAAACTATTTGTTTTAATAATAATTATTTAATGTGTACAGATTGATTTTGTTGCTCAAGGAAATTATTGTGTTGTATGAATGCCATAGTCATCTTGTTGACTTGTCGATTGGGTGCTAGGGTTAGTCATCATGTGTTTAGATAGTTAATTCAGTCTCCTAGTGGGATGAATTTAGCTTGGGTTAAGGGTTGAGTTATGTTATGTTGCACCATGGTTGTTGTCATGCCTATCGCCTGGTGACGACATGATTCCTGATGAGGGGACCATCGTCTGCCCTGACAGATAGAGGCAAATGATAACCTGGTCGGAGTATGTGCTTCCCAATGTGGGCGTTGTTCATAGTTTTAATGTTGGCACTTGGTTGTAACGCTTGAACGCATTTGGTTTTGCGCATTGTAGAGGTTTCCGGTTACTGGTCATCAAATCCATTGTGTCGGGTTGGCTGATGTTGTCCTTTATCTTGTAGGCGTTGTCTTTCTTGTGTCGGGCAGGTAGTCATTTATATCTGTCTTGGATTATCACATGTTTCATTGATTTACTTGATGTGCTAGTGTGCTTATTCATTTTTTTATGTTGCCTGATCTGCGTGCATTGTATTCATCATCAAGTTGTGTTTTTGAACTGTTGTCGTTGTTTCTTTATTGCTTCAAAAAAAAAAATTCACTTGCTTGCGTCGTTTGTAGTCATAACGATGGGGTCATTACATATGGTATCAGAGCGGGTTTTACCCATGACTTGGGATCATTATGACTTTCGTTGATTTGATTTTTGATTATAAGGTTGATAATTAAATTGAGTTTTATTCGTGCATGTAATCATGGTTATAGGTCATCGCAGAGGTAGACGACGGGGTGCTAGGGGAGGAGGCGATATGCCCCCAATAGCATCCATGTTTGAGGGGTCTAAACCCTAGGGAGACAAACAGGTGGTTGAGCAGAAACAAATAATGGTGGGTGATTTGGTTGCGTTGATGAGGTCCTTTCAGTGGATGTTTGAGGCACTGATCAATAGTTTGGACAGAGACGAGGCCAGGGTGCCGACATCCCCCGAGGGTCCACAATGTGCTCCATTCGGTACTGGTAGCATTCACCACGAAATCGAGAAGTTCAAATTTACTGAGTTCTTTGGTGCCCCAGACGACGCCACCACCGAGGCATAGTTAGAGAATATGGTGATGTGCTTTTCACTTCGCGACTATACCTCCAACATGAAGGTCCGCATGGTAGTCTTTCAACTAAAGGGAAGTGCTCTTCTATGGTGGAAGATGCTCCTGCCACAATTGAACATGGTCGTCGAAGACATGTCATGGGAACTATTCAAAGAACGGTTTCGAGAGAGGTATCTATCAGGGGAATTAATTGATTGTCAACTCAATGAGTTCAACACCTTGCGACAGGGCGGTCGTATAGTCCCCAAGAACGAGGCCCATTTTATGGAATTACTTTGGTAATATCTGCACTTGAATACTGAGAAACTTAAGTTCAAAAGGATCTTGTTTGGCCTTAATGTCAACATACGTGCAAAGTTTAGGATTCTGATGCCTCAGACCTTACATGATGTCATCCAGAAGGCCCTCATAGTAGAGGAGGAGCTTATCAGTGGGGTTCAGAGACAAACTCTAGTGAGACCAGCAGGGAAGGTGTCATCTGGTGTGCAACAACATCAGACACCAGCTAGGAGATCACCAGGATATCATGGCTTCGAGAGAGGATCCACTTTCACTACACCTCGGTGACCAGTGCCTCAGTAGAAGACTCCTTACTAAGGACCACCACACTAGCAACAACATCAACCATAACAACAACATTTTAGGCCTGTTCAGCAGAACAGACTAGGATTCCATGCTGGGGGGTCGTCAGCTTCTACTTTGGGTATGAGGAGTATTGGACTGAAGAAGGGGTGTTGGACATGTGGCGAGGCACACTACCAGTGTGACTACCCCGTTGAGAGGACTAGAACATATGGATTATCCGAACCCACTACCGTAGGAGATTTGGGCAAGGCCCATCGGATTCATGCACTGGTGAATAACTGCGAGGCATAGCACTAGTCGACTGTACTCGATACGTTAGGTACTGTCTCTAACCAGATCCTTAGTATTTTGATAGATCCCATTGCTACCGAGAGTTTTATTTCTGGTGCAACGCTAAAAAGGATTAGGGTAAAGGAAGTCAAACATGATGAGTTTATATTTGTAGAAATGGATTCTGGAGCCAAACATAAGGTTGGAGGAAAGGTTACGGGTTGTAGCCTTAACCTGAGAGAGTTTGTCACCAGGGCCAACATGTACATCACGATCTTAGGATCTTATGATATCATGATTGGTATGGACTGGTTGGAATCACATGAGGCGATACTCAACTATAAGATGAAACAATTGAGCTTGGTCGATGATGAGGGACATAGATGCGTGATTGTAGGTATGAACTAGGGAGTTTCCCTGAGTTTCATCTCCTCCTTGCAGCTACAGAAGAGCATGCACAAGGGATGTAAGATTTAGGCAATCCTTGTGTTAAACGAGAAGGGAGTAGCAGAAGGTCTAGAACACCTTCTGGTGGTGAGAGAGTTTGCGAACTTCTTCCTGGTAGAGTTACCTGGGATGCCACTGGAGAGGGAATTGGAATTTACCATAGACCTAAAACCGGGGACTGAATCGATAGCAAGAATGCCTTATCAGATGTTGACCCTGGAATTATAGGAGTTGAGAATGAAACTAAAGGAGTTGCTGGACCTGGGACTTATACGTCCAAGTGTGTCACTGTGGGGTGTTTCGGTTATATTCATACGAAACAAGGATGGGTCGTGGAGACTCTGCATTGACTATCGTCAATTGAACAAAGAAACGATCAAGAATCAATATCCATTGTTAAGGATTGATGATCTGTTTGATCAGATGAAGGGTGCGACGGTATTTTCAAATATCAACTTCAGATAAGGGTATCACTAGTTACGTATCAAGGAGGATGACATCACTAAGACCACCTTTAAGATGAGGTTTGGACATTACGAGTTCACTGTTTTTCCTTTTGAACTAACAAACGCCCCTAGGGTATTTATGAGTTTGATGAATGGGGTGTTCTGTAACTACTTGGACAAGTTTTTCCAAGTATTCATCGATGACATTTTGATTTACTCTCGGATGTTGGAGGAGCATGATGAACACTTGCGCTTGGTACTACAATGTTTGCGAGAGAGCAAATTGTATGGGAAATTGTCTAAATGATTGTTTTATCAATTGAAGATTCACTACTTAGGGAATGGCATCTCTAATGAAGGTATCATCATGGATCCAACAAAGGTTGAGGCTATTATGGAATGGTCTGCACTGACGAATGTCCCGGAAGTGCGTATCTTCATGGGTTTAGCGGGATACTATTGACGGTTCGTCAATGGTTTCTCAAAGATAGAAAATCCGATTATGGAATTGCAGAAGAAGAACAAGAAGTTTGTTTGGACCGAGAAATGCGCAGAGTAATTTCAGAAGCTCAAGGATATGTTGACAACGACACCGATAATGAAGGTCTCTAACATGGACATGAACTTCTTGGTATGCACTGATGCATCCAAGGAAGGATTAGGCGTAGTCTTGATGCAAAATGGTCGAGTGATCTCTTATATATCGAGAAAGTTGAGAAGGCACGAGGAGAATTATGCAACACATGATTTGGAGTTGTTAGCCATTGTTTATGCCTTGAGATTTTGGAGACACTACCTTATTGGAGGGAAATTTGAACTAAAAATGGACCATTGTGGACTACAACATATATTTATGCAAAGAGACTTGAACGTGCGACAACGATGTTGGTCGAAATTTCTTAGCGAGTATGATTTTGAGATTACTTACATAAAAGGGAACAATGAATAGAGTGGTTGATGTGTTGAGTCAGATACTATTCATATTTTTGGTGATGCCTCTTCAGACAAATCTACGTGAAAATAATTTAACTTTACAATGTGACGATGACTGGTACAAAGAGGTCAAGGGTTTTATCGACATAACACAATGATGGTACCAAGATTTGAAGGATTTACGTTGGGTGATGACGGATTATTGATATTTAAAAATCGAATTTACGTACCATTGAACGACAATTCGAGGAGTTTGATGCTAAATGAGGTTCACAAAGCAGTGTACATGGCTCACCCAGGAGTCACGAAGATGAGGGAAAACCTTAAACCCTTATTCTTCTGGAAAGGAATGAAGGAAGACATAGTCAACTACGTATCAAGATGTCTAGAACGTAAGTAGGTGAAGGCTCAACATAGACATCCAGCAGGATTAATACAACCACATGCTATTCCAGAATCAAAATGGGAGGTCATTTCGATGGATTTCATTGTTGGATTGCCACTGACAGCAAGGAGACACGACTCGATTTTTGTGGTAGTCGACACTCTGATGAAGAGTTCTCATTTGATTCCTATGTGTATGACATATCAGGAACCTTACATAGATAGAGTTTTAATCAGTGATATTGTGAGGCTGTATGGCGTGCCTAAGAGGATTATATCTGATCGAGGTTCATTGTTTACTGGACAATTTTGGACTAGTTTCCAAGAGGCATTGGGAACCCAACTTAACTTTAGTATTGCATATCACCTAGAGACAAACGATTAGACCGAATGAAAAAACCAAATATTGGAGGACATGTTGCGTATGTACGTGATGGACCAACATAAGAGTTTGGAAGAATTCTTGCCACTGGTAGAATTTGCATGTAACAACATTTATCAAAGCACCATTAAGATGGCGCCTTTCGAGTTTATTTACGGGAGATCGTGTTAGACGCCTTTGAGTTGGAATCAACTTGAGGATAGGGTCCTAGTGGGGCTAGAAGCGATCCAATAAATGGAATACCAAATGAAAACAATAAGACAGAGGTTCAAGTAAGCGCAGGATCAACAAAAGAGTTATGTCGATGCACATCATGTCGACCATAGTTACGAAGTTGGCGATCAAGTATTCTTGCAGGTGAAACCGCATAAGAGTTCGATTAAGTTTGGAAAGGGTGCTAAACTCTCTCCTAGGTTCATGGGACCTTTCAATATTATGGAAAGGAAGGGGCATGTGGCCTATCGACTAGCCTTGCCTGATTCTTTGAGGCGTATGCACGATGTTTTTCACGTATTTGTTTTGAGACATTATATTAGTGATCCTACACATGTTATTGGCATGAGTTCCATGTAGGTATTTCACGAGGGTGTTCTCACGGATGAGCCAATCCACATTATGGACCATCACATTCAACATCTATGGTGTCGAACAATAGATCATGTCAAGGTCTAGTGGGACAACTATAGTCCACACTCGACGACTTGGGAGGATGCATATGATATGGGTTAGCAGTTTCCATTTTTGTTTGATAGCTATACTTATGATACCATGATCCACTTTATTTCGACACTTATATACTGTGAAACATTAGGATGAAATTTAGACCAAGAGGGGGGTGCATGTAAGATCCCTCTCTTGCGCGAACTATGCAAACTTATTCTTTGAGGACACTTGCTTGCAAGTGATACAAATTATTATACTATTGGCCGTTTGATTATGATTGTGAGGCATTATGGATATGATGATATGTTATTTTGTTTTATTTACATAGAAAGGTGTTATTGACTGGGTCCCCTGAGTGTGTAGGACTTTGGACCTTGAGGATGCAGAGGCATCGATGAAACCCCTTGGAATATGGATCGAGTCAGGGAGTAGATTGTTGGGTTGAATATTGTTGATGTGAAATATGTACTTATTATTAGATGTTATGATGATTGATTATTATTATTGACATGATTCGTTTATGGATGCAGGATGATGATAGCTTTCCAACCAGACTCACATGTGGAGTAGGTGGGTCATGCATGACAACCATAGACTTTGAGGGAGAGGTGTGGGAGCATCCTTACCACAACCTACTAGCACTCCCGTCGTGGCTTGAACTATAGGTTAACAATTACCTAGTTCGAGAAGACCCACGATGTCATGAGGGAAGACTGCGACAGTCGCTCATGATGATTCTAAGGGGCGCGCAATAAGGCATGGGCCTTATTCCTTAGAGTCCCTTAGTCTCCCATAAGATCACCTGGCGGAGTATTGACTCCAAGGGTTTTTGATGTCTACCAAGTCAGTCAAGAGGCAAGTGGCACCCTTGGATCATGTAGTGCGTCTTGAAGGGCTTGTCGCGCAAGGAAAACATAAAGAGGCGAGTGGCACCCTTGGAGCACCTAGTGCGTCCTGAAGGGAACGTCGCGATTTTAACTGGTAAGTGAATAAACCTAGTTGGCCTTCAAATCAATGATGTGATAAGTAAAATTTTAAAAACAATTTTTCCCTAATAAAAATGTCACCCAACCTAGTAAAATTTAAAACCTGGGTCTAAGTAGAACATGTGGTCAAAAAAATAATAATAATGAATAAACATGTAACAACAAGGGGGGTAAGAAATTCAATTTATTTATTAAAGCCAATATTATAATGGAGGATTAAAATTTTAAAAGGGAAATGGTTTTTTTCATCTATTTTTACTAATTTAATTTTAGTTAAAAAAAAAGAGGGTAAATGGTTGTTTCATCTCCACTTGCTAAATTAATTTTTAATTAAAGAAGAAAAAGGGTAAATGGTTGTTTTATCTACACTTGCTAAATTGATTGTTATTTAAAAAGGAAAAAGGGGAAAACTTAAAAGAAATAGGAAACTTAAAGAAAAAGGGGGAAACTTAAGGAAAAGGGGAAATGTAAAGAAAAAGATGAATGTCTAACTTAGTAAGGAATCTTGTCATTGGAACTTTATAATTATGAACTCAACTAGGATTTAATCAAGGCGTAAGTCATTTAAGAAGTGTAAGGGAATTTTGGGAGACCTAGGAGCGATTTTAGGAATTCTTATAGGTGGGTGAGGGAAATAGGAATAATTAATTAATTAATAAAAGTAATTTTCTAGTGCAACTAGGGGATCGGGTGACATCTGTATGGGGGAGGTTTTTCCTATTTAAAATTAATGAAAAAGGGATTTAATGAGAATTTGGGAAACTAATTACTTAAAAAATCTATAAAAAGGATGGAGGAGGAGGAGTATGGATCTCATATTTATGTGTAATGTTATGCTGCTGAATTTTGTCTTGACTGAACTTCTCTTGTGGGAGTTGGGATACCCAACTCAGGTAACGAGTGGTAGCTCGAGCTTACAAGGTGAGCTGGGTTCTAGAATTTCTCTAGTATTATGTGCATGACCCCTTTGCAGCTCGGGGGGATCAGGGGGAAGAAGAGTACCTGTAGTGTTGGCTGGGAGGTACTGGTGAGGTCACATAGATCGGCAAGAGGGGGATGGACAAAGTGCGTGGGGGACAAAAACTACAAAGCATTCACGTTTGGATAAGGTACGCCAGTTTAATTTGTTACTTGTAATGAAATTTAATTTACACATGTTATTTATCTGTTCTTGGTTGAATATTTCATTTCTATGAGTTGTCTTGCACCTGATTTTCTACGGTATTAGTAATACCCTTGCTTGTTGTATTCTGAGTTGATTTCCCTTGGCGAACCCAATTTATGATTGCAATGACTTCTTTGTGTGGGTTTTATTGATTATTATGAAGATATTGTGTTTTTATCTTCTGTCCCTTATCCCTTAGTCATCATTTCGTTCCTGAGCGATCAGCCAGGAGATGAATTGATGGTCGTCAATTCAGTGTTTAAAGACCTATAGATTCAAATTCCCTGCTTTTTTGTGCATTGATGATGAGTGAAGGATAATTTTTTCCCAACTCTCTATCCCTTACTTATCTCTGCCTTTGATTGATTCATGGTTGAATGATTTGTCTTTGCACCTTCTTGTGAACGAGTACCTCTGCGTTGTGATTGCTTAAACTTTGAAAACCTTTGTGTCTCCTTGAAAGGTTATCCCTGCATTTCGTTGATTGATTACCTCTGATTTTCCTTGAATGATCAACTCTGCGTTTCTTTGGAATGTTTAAACTCTATGTTGAATATTTAACCTAGAATGATTAATCTTGAGGGATTAACCTCTGAAGAATCCATTTTTCCCAAATCATTTTTCCTAAACCGTTTTTACCAAATTGTTTATGCCAGAACATCTCCATGTGTTATGATTGTGTTACAACGAATTTGTTATCCATGATTGTCATTACAACAATTTTATTATCCATGATTGTGTTACAACTATTTGTTGTCCAGGATTGTTAATACAATGATTTGGTTATACATGGTTGTGTTACCACGATTTGTTATCCATGATTGTGTTACAACGATTTTGTTATCCATGTTGTTATTACAACGATTTTTCTTGGCGATAACAGAACAATATTTATTGTATTACCGAGCACCTCGATTAGTATAATATTTGTGTTTTTTTTATGCTATGTCTGGATTCCCTGGTAAGTTATCTGTGTTTTTATTTAAACGATATATCACTGTGAATTTATCCTTATCACTGCAGTATCACTGCAAATTTGATACCTACAATATCACTTTACTCAGCAATTTCATGGCACATTACACAACAATACATTTACCCACTAATTTCATTGTTGAAACCTGAGTTTTCAATGAACCCCTCTGTGTTTTTGCATATTTATTTCCCCTAGCGAATAACGTTTTTATTCCCTGCATTTTTGGGTAGCGATATTGTTGTTAGCATATTATTCCTGCGTTTAAAATGTTGTCGATACGGATAGCCATGAAAAACAATATTATTATTGTATAGAGATATCACCATTGACTTAGAATTATGTATGGACAATAATCTTGATTGTATGACAGCGAAATATTAGACAACAATAAATATGATCCATTCCTTCATTATACATCTAATTAGATGAGAGCTAAGTATATGACAACGAATTATTTAGACAACGATATATATGAGTAATTCCTTTATTTACACAGTAAACTATGTCTGTATTGCTATTTACATAGTAATGGTATTGATATTTACACAGTAAACGATATTCATATTCTTATTTCTATATCCATATCCATATTTCTATCTGCATTGTAAATGCTATACATATTGATATTTACACAGTAAATGATATCCATATTGCTATTACACAGTAACGATATTGATATGTATACAACAAACTCACATTTAGTTAATACCCGCGTTATCATTTAACTGGATTATATATCTACATTTTGTCATGACAACATTATTGAACATCATAATTTAAACTTTGTGATTTTCCCTTAAATTATGTGACAACGATTTCATTCAATTTTTTTATACAACGCTATCATGTTTTATAGTTAGTGATATCATGTTAACTCAACATTTCATGTATTTATTAGACTGCTATTAAACAATCAGGTTAATTGTAGACATCAATTTTTGGTAATGTTTAGACAACAATTTGGTATTATTTAGACGACGATGTTGTAATATATCACAATGATATATTGGATTTATAAGTCACAACAATTACAAATGTATTCTCTATATTGTTATGTGAATAATTTGTTGTTTCATTTGCACTAAAACAATTATATTTGATGTATAGTTTCAGTTTTACAAGATAGTGAATTCAATTTTAAAGGATAGTGATATATACTTATCTAATATTAGGATTTGGAAAATAGTTGCAACGAACTATTTTTTTTAATAATAATTATTTAATGTGAGCAGATTGATTTTGTTGCACAAGGAAATTATTGTGTTGTATGAATGTCATAGTCATCTTGTTGACTTGTCGATTGGGTGCTAGGGTTAGTCGTCATGTGTTTAGATAGTTAATTCAGTCTCCTAGTGCGATGAATTTATCTTGGGTTAAGGGTTCAGTTATGTTATGTTGTGCCATGGTTGTTGTCATTCCTATCACCTGGTGACGACATGATTCTTGATGAGGGGACCATCACACACGCTGGTAGATAAAGGTGAATGATAACCTCGCCAGAGTCTGTGCTTCCCGATGTGGGCGTTGTTTTTTTTTTTTATGTTGGCACTTGGTTGTAACGTCTTAACACGTTTGGTTTTGTGCGCCATAGATGTTTCCAATTATTGGTCATCAAATCCATTGTGTTGGGTTGGTCGATGATGTCCTTTAGCTTGTAGGTGTTGTCTTGCTTGTGTCGGGCAGGTAGTCATTTATATATGTCTTGGATTATCACATGTTTCGTCCAGTTGCCTGATGTGCTAGTGTGTTGAGTCGTTGTTGTCTGTTTCCTGATCTGCATGCGTTGTGTTTATCATCAAGTTGTGTTGTTTAACTGTTGTCATTATTTCCTTCCTGCTTCAAAAAAAAAAAATATTCACTTACTTGTGTCGCTTGTAGTCATAATGATGGGTCGTTACATAAAGTTTCAGATAGAGACAATAAATTCATTGGAAATTTCTGGAGAAACTTGTGGAGGAATCTTGGCACAACATTACTATTTAGTTTAGCATATCACCATCAAAATAATGGATGAGCTAAAGTAGTGAACATAAGTTTGGGTAATTTGCTAAGAATTTTAGTTATTGAGAATAAAAATCAATGGGATCAATTTTTACCACAGGTCAAGTTTGCTTATAATGACTCACCCAACATGAGTGCAGGTAGGATTCCATTTAAAATAGTGTATGGAATGCATCCAATAGGTATTTATTATCTTAGAGATTTGGGCAGGGAATAAGTAAGACGTGCAAATGATGAATAGTTTGCAGAAGACATGCAAATATTGCATGAACAAGTCAAGGAACAACTACAAGGTAAAAATCAAAGATACAAGTAGAGAGAAGACCAAAAAAAAGGGGAAGTTAATTTTGATATTGGAGACCAATTATTGGCACACCTAAGGAAGGAGAGATTCCCAAGGGGATAATATAACAAGTTGAAGTTAAAAGAAATAGGACCCTGTAAGATCTTGAGAAAGTTTTCAAGTAATTCTTATGAAATAGAGTTACCACAAGATATTGGAATATCTCCAATATTCAATGTTGTAGATCTATATCCTTACAGAGATGGATATGATAGTGACACTTTTCAGTGGATGAAGAAGCTACCTACAAAAACTAAGTTGCAGATGGAAATATTTATTGATTAGAAGGTTTCTAAAAAGATGTAACACCCTTGTTTCTCCCAGCTTGTAATTAATCATAAAATAGGATTTACCATGCTAAGGCATGTGGATAATGTAAATGTATTATTGTTTGAGTTTCCAATAACTGACTGTGGGGGTGAAGCCTTGAAATTACTGGCCATGATATCACTAGAGGAAAGAATGTGAAAACTATAAGGGAGGGTCATTATATCAAATAACCCCAAATTCCCTTGATGAGGATAATAAACCTACTTCGGATCCCAAGGAGAAAAATCAATTAATGAAGAAAGGACCAATGGTTGAATTATCAACCACTCCCATGAATGGAAGCATGGAAAAAACTAAAAAATGTTACCCCGAAGTACCACTGGGTATGGAAGACCAAGTTGACTGGAGATCCCTTCTGATAGAAGGAACATGATGGATCAGGAACCATCCTGGAAGAAAGATATACAAATCGATAAGGAGGATGCACAGAACTCTACAAAAAATAATGAAGAGAAGGATATGAGCTTGATGCCGAGTGAGCATCTGATAAACCTTGTCGAGGCCATAACAGAGAAGGAAAATCTCGAAAAGTTTGCAAAGAACAGAACCCGAGCAGAAGCTAAAACAGAGAAATATTCCTTTAGAACTGTAAGAGTTCCCTGGTGATATCATGGCTTGGCATGGGGGTGGCCAGAGTGCTAAGAATGAATGATTCTGAGCCTATGGTTGGGTGGAAGGATGAACACCCACAGTCAGTTAGTTGTCTACCACCTGTAATAGATAAGTAAATCGCATATCTTGTGTATTTAAGTGGTACTGTGAATTAAAGTTGGATATCCTATGAATGTTGCAGGGATAGATATGTTTTCTTAATGATTTATATTGTACCCCTTTTTTGGTGTTTGATTGATTGTATAATTAGGCAAGTAGGAAATTATATTGATGGGATATGTTTTATACTCATAAATTCTTGCGTCCTATGGGGGCTTAAGATAGAGCCACGAACTGTGATCTCATCGACCTTGGGAATAGTTTCATGTACGCATGTCGACCCTCCTAGTCATTAAGTGTCCCTTGGAGGACAGATTCTGTTAAATATTAGGAGAGATAGTGAACATATGCACAGGCTCTCCATGAGGCAAATAGAGACCGAGAACCACTTAAGTTCTAGAGTTGAGGAATGAACGTAAGGGGTGCATGAAAGAATTCTTCCAAGCGTTAAGTCCAAGAGAAAGAGAGAAAATATCTTAAGCCTTTAAAAGATAACAAAGCTCAGGAAGAGTAGCAAGGCTAAAGTACCGAAAGGGAAGGCTCCTTTGTTCGGATGACAAACGAACGAGAAACTATTCGGGAGGAGCCAAGGTACGTTGTGACCGTTGGATATGGAAAGGAGTGCAGGATTTAACCCCTTGAGTCCTTCAGACTTCGTGAGTTCGACAAACTGTGAGTTCATATTAAGGGAAGTAAAAATCCCTGAAGTCTCGAAGTTAATATGGACCGTGGATTCAAGGATCTATCGAGACCCACCTTGACCGTCAGATTTATGATTTCGAAGTTCGTAAGACGGGAGAATCGTGTATTGGTGAGACTAAACCTCTAAAGACCGAAGTCCCGAATTTAATCTGGACGGTGGATCTCTGGATCCATCGGGATCCTTCTCGACCGTCCGATCTATGAGATTCAGAGTCCGCGCTTCCGGAGAATCATGTTTTGGAGTAACCAAAACCTCGAAGGCGAAGTTACAAAGAACTTAGGATACCCTCACAAAGTTACTGAACACTCTGCAGTGCAGTAAGACATGCTTGAGAAAACGTTTGCAGGAAGGCACATATATCCCTTTGAGGAATAGAAGGGACAGAGACCTTCGAGGTCTGAGTAGTTGAAGCTCAAAAGAGATAGTGCTAAGAGGGCACAATATTCATACTTATTCCAAGTCCCGAAGATCGGGAGAGATAAAATTTTCAGAAGCATAGACGAGACCCAATGCCACAGGGCTCACAGGAGGAAGTTCAAAGGTGAAGCCTTTGAAATGTTTGAAATATTCTAATTCAGGGAAGAAAGCGAAATCTCAGGATGAGGAGAAAAAATGGCCATTGGATCGAGCACTGTGAAGAAATTGGACTGTCATATCAGAGTCCAGACAATGAGGAATGAGCGCAAGGGAGATCAGATCTAGACTGTCAGATCTGAGCACGAGGGCCAACAGTCGTTGGATCCCAAGGAAAGTGCACGAGGTCTAACCCTCTGAAGGTGCACAAGAGAGTGGACATGTCAACATCCCAAAGTCCCGAAGTAATTTGGGACCATCCATCATCAAGGAGGATAGGTTGTGTAAGATCCACAACTTCAGAGGTTTGTGGACAAGGATGAGTACAAAAGACAAAGTAAATCCTGGTCATTGATCGCCAGGGGGATACGTGTTAGGAGATCATATATTTAGGGTAAAATCACTCCGGAGAAATGGGTGCATAAGAGTTGAAACTCTCGAAGCCCGAAGAGACGAAGGGCTAAAGCGCCGAAGAGCCGAAGTAGATCTGAACCATCAGATTTAGAGGAAAAGTGGCATGAATCTATGGATTCTGGGTAAATACCCGAAGTAAATGTCAACCGTCAGATCACCTGAAGTAGATCTGAACCATCATATCTAGAGGACATGTGGCATGAATCTGTGGATTCCAGGTGAAGACCCTAAGTAAATGTTGACCTTCATATCATTCGAAGTAAACCTCAAGTGTCAGATTGCCAAAGTGAATCTGAGCCGTCAGATCATAATCTTTGGGAACTTCCTTCAAGAGTTTCTTAGTTGAGATTTGAGATTCACGAAGTCTGAAGTCTTGAAAATCCAAAGTAAATCTCAACCATCCGATCAGTCGAAGTGAATCTGAGTCATTAGATCGTCCAAAGTGAATATCAAGTGTCGGATCACCCGAAGTGGATCTGAGTTGTCGGATCCAAGGGAGACGTGACAAAAATATGAGAACTCTAGATAAATATCCGAAGTAATTCATATCCATTCGATCTAAGGGAGACATGGAGAAAATATGTGGACTCCGGGTAAAGACCCGAAGTAATCCTCGATCATCAGATTAAGAGGACATGCGTCAGTGGATTATAGCCTCCAGATAAAATCCATTGGGAAAAAGGGTGAAGTTAAGATTTGAGATCTCAGAAGTCCGAAACCCAAAAGAGATCTCAACCGTTGATCGAGAAGAGGGCTGCAGGACCGTTGATCTAGTTGAAAGGTCAACCACCCGAATTAAAGGAAGGACCGTTGATCCAGTTGAAAGGTAAACCACTCGAAGTAAAGGCAGGGTCATTGATTAGGAGGATAGATGTCTGTAGATCGTCAAATCAGAATATTTAAGTATGAAAGAGAGCAGGTTTTTAAGAGTCGAAAATCTTGAAATCGAAAATCATGAAGGAGATCTTGTTCTTTGATTTTGTAAGAGGTCAGATCTAATCCGTAGGTATGAGAGGGGAAGATATGAACCGCCAGTCTTCGAAGTACATTCAATATCGGGATATCTATGGCCCCATAGCATTGCGGGGATATGAGTTGCACAGATGTTGAAAGTTGAGGGAGGGATGCAATTCAAACTGTGGATTTGAAAAGAGGACACGTGGAGGCTCGAGGAGAATTGCGGGCCGAAAAGATGTTTAATTCAAACCACCTTTGGTTGCATCCACAATCATGTGGTCCCGTAAGGTCATCACCCAAGGTCACATCAAGAGGGGTCTTATCTAGAAAAGGAGCTAACACCCAGTATTCTAAGATTTTGTAGGGGAGCGAAAGGGAAGGTCGCGGGTGCCCTTAAACCTGCACCAAGAAACCAAAAGGTTCTGTGTTTAATTACAGAATGAGACCATAAAGGTCTCATAGAATGGTTTGTCTTCAGAATCAGAGATCCTTGACTAGGAGGTCAGACTGGTTCCCTGACTTTCCAAATTATAAACCATGAATGGAGAATTTGTCCTTTAAGAAAGGAAATTTTTTTTATGCCTCGTCATGGGTGTGTTACAAAAGACTAGAATAAAGGAGTATTATGAATATTTGGTGAAGTGGAAAAATATTCCTGATGAATATGCAACTTGGATGAGTGCTGCAGAAATCCAGAAGCATGGAAGGAATATTGAAGACCTCATGGACAAGAGTCCATGAACAATTATGTTCAAAGGGAGTCTGATGTAGGAGCATCAAATGAAATCTTGAATTATGACCCTAGGAGAGTCAAAACATTTACTAAAGAGGGTTGGTTCCCTTAATTTTAATTTTTTCATTGTAACATATAGGTCGAGAGACCTCTAAAAGATGTTTAGATTGAATTTGTTGTATTAGGTGTAATTTTGTTGCTGATTTTTAGAATAGAGTGAGTAATTTCGGGGTTTGTTGAGATTTTGTTAGGGTGTGGTTGTTAGATTCATACGAGGGCTCATTCGAGCTATATCATTATGTAATTTGTGAGGTTGTGAGATTTTGGAGAGTGTGAGATTGTGTGAGGTTGTGTGTGTATTGATTTCATAGAAATCTGAGACAATTCATCCTGAGTTCTAGTATTGAATTAATAAAAGGGTTTGAGTTCATTTATGGTGTTATATGTATCTTAGTTCAATTCTGATTTTGATCCCCTTCTCCAAAAATCAATTGAAGGATTATGTAATTTAGACTCCCCATTTGATAATGAGTTTGCAAAGTAATTTGTATGTTACAAGTTCGAAAACCCTCAAGTGCTAGATATGGAGCAAAGGTGTTTTGGTGGTCGGATCATATCATATAGAGGATTGAATATTGATTGTTAGATCCAAACCAAAGGAGAGATGGGAACGTCATATCATGCTTCAACATGCACATACAAATTATCGAGGTTGATCTATGATCGTGATCATATTTAGATCATCCTCATTCTTCGTTGAGCGGGTGGACGAATCAAAACCAACACGATTGATCATGATCAAGATAATATCCTATGACAGAGATCCATAACACAAATTGAAGTTGATCGATCATTAATTTTCTGGAGGTTATGTGCTTTAGATCTAGATCATGAATTGATTTGGTGATGTGTCTCTCTAGAACTAACATGCACAATGGACAAGCTACTAACTTTCCACCATATTGATATGTGCGAACCATTGATCTCAATGGTTGATTAAAACACAAATATCAGATTGTACTCTCCATTGGATGACTGTTTGGGCCTTTGATTGTGACAAGTTCGAAATATATATGACTAGGATTGAGTGTGGGCTTAGACGAAGGTCACAACCTTCAATCATATGTGGAATGGAATAAACCTTGGACAAATGATTTCTAGACCATGGACCCAACCCTTGGTCCTATTGACACCATAATGGTGACACAACTTCTTGGAACAGGTGGAACCATTGAAGCATTGGTCTAGCTAGGGTATCATCGGGACTGGGTGTTATCTGCAATTTTGGTCATCGTGACGATGTTATGATGATGTTATGATGATGGAAAATCAAGCTCTTCACTAAGGACATTTTCCTGAGGAAAGTTACACTTGTCTGCTTCCAGAAATCACATTTTTAAAGATAGTTCACAGGCTGCCTATATACTTGCCTGCGAGAATGCCTGATTCTCGCAGGCTGCATTAAGCTGGAGTGCGAGAAGTTCGCACTCTCCTCATTGTTAGGGTGCGAACATGTTCTTAAAGAAGGAAAAAGATAGGTTCTCGATCCTTCTAGAAGGGAATCTTCTAGAAGGATGAGTTGGCATTCGAGTGGTTGGCAAAGTACTGGTTTTCCAGATATCTTGGGATCATTTCCTATCCAAGTAACTAATCTATCTTCTCCTATATATTGAGGAGATTGCTCATGGAAAGGGTTAATAAGAATAAGAAGCAAGCTAGAAAGAGATTGATTGGAGAATTAGTGCAAGACTGTATGGAGGACTGATGCTACAACAACAAGAGACAACAACAAGGTCATCAAAAGTAGTTGATTTTCTTCATGCATGGGCAAGTGTGTGTGTCAGAGCTAAGGAGTCATCTAAAGGAGACCTACGACATCAAGGCTCAGGTTGTAAGTTTCACTTTCAATTAATGAAATACAGTAATATGTCCCTTTCCCATAAAGATGATGTCATTTTATTACATAATTCCTTGATCATATGTATAGACTAGCTATTGAATATATTAATCTGCCTTTACCCCGATTGGTTTGTGTTGTTGTAATTGGAACGGTGCAAGAGCATTGGAACAAAAGCTTGGAACAACAGAGACCAAAGGAAAGCGTTCATAAGGTATGCCCATGACCCTTATCTCTTAGTTCATTCAATAGGCTAGATCTAGGGAAAGTGTATTATCCTGTCATGATTTGTTCTAGATCCAGGTGGATCTAGGGAGATCGGTTCGTGTCCGCACTTACAGATTTATCCTGAAACAAAATTGGCAACTCCACTGGGGATCTATCCCTTTTTTCTTTATGGTTTTTGAATTTTCTGTGGCCATTTGCTCTATTTGCATTATTCTCCTGTTTTGTCAGTGTCTGAGTCCTCAGGATATCCTGAGAGACCTTCTGGGTCTATAAGACAACTTGAATTTTGCTTAAATTTTCAAATTTTTCATTATCTTCAGGGATTCTCGCACTGTGTCCATTGATAGCCTGCGAGAACCATTCAAGTTCACACTTTGCATATATATTCCAGTGCGAATAGTTCGCACTTTGCATCACGGTGGCCTGCGAGAATACTATCTTCTCGCACTGTGTTCCACTACTGGCCTGCGAACAGATTTTTTGAAATTTTTGAATTTAAGTTTTGACTTTGTCAACTGCTCAGATAGGTTGATTTACACCTTTTTGGCTTTTTGAATCATTGAATTACATATCTCTTGCTTAGTTTGCTTGCTTGAACTGATCTAGCGTTTCAAAGTTTTTTCTTGCCTTTGTAGCTTGACTTTCCTTTCTTGGCTCTTGTTGACATTTTCATTCTCTCTGACTTCTGGAGTTGAGTGTGTCTAACTAGCTGGGAACTAGGGATTGGTTGAGAGTTGAGTGTTTGGTGTTTCTCGTTTGCTTGTTGGTTCGAAAGGACATTTTTCATTTGCATTCAGGAACTCCTTGGTTTTCTTTTGTTTTTACTTTCGTTGAAAGTTTTGGTTGGGTTGTTATGGTTTGGTTATTGATGATTTGATTTTCTTCTCTCATTAATCAGAGTTCTTCTTGGAAAGTGAACTACAAGTTTTCTTTTAAGATTTTGTTTTTTGTCATTGTGAAAACATTGAAAATCAAATTTTTAGAGTTTATTAAAGTAAATTGAAAAGACATATAGAGATTGTTCATTGATATATGATTGTTTGCATTGGAATCTGAAAGGAAATTGAGCATTTCATTTGCATGGTAGTATTGAGATTGATTCGGAAAATTTTCTCTCTCTCCCATAACTAGGATTCATGGAATGAAAAGGATTATATTTCATCATTATCCTTGCATTTTTTGGGTTAGAGTCATACATCACGAGTTTCACTTCCGTTACCTTTGAGTAAACAACAACTTTTAAAAACATTGCGTAATATTAAAATTGATCTAGTAACTCTTTTCTAGGGCTATTTTACACCAACATTTAGCTAGGCTAGTGCTTTGGAGTAGGAAGAGAGATACACTCTCCAAAAGCTCAAAAAACAAACAATAGCATCTTGAGTTAGGGAGTGTTAAATTCCATTGGCTGCATATTGTCCTGGGAATCCCTTCTAACACAAGGGTCAAGCATTAGGTCGCATTGGTGTTGGCAGAGTTACTAACCCTGCTTTGTTGACATCGGTGTAGAGATTGCACGTATTACGGGGGTCACTCCGAGGTATACCCACAATTATGAGTGGAAGCCTTTGAGTTGATTTCGGGCTAGATACCCTGCCTTTGCGTGTGGATCGGATTGACGACTGTTTCCCCAGGCTGTACTATTGTTTGTGGTGACCTTAGTGGCTTATCTCTCTAGGTTCTTACCCAAGGTGACTGTGGAGGGGAAAGTCTTCACGGTACCTGGAATTGACATTGATCAAACTCACGGGCTCCTTGGAGGGTATACCCACGATTATGTGTGGGAGCTTGCACCAGGGCGTAAGTCTGTTAAGAAGGTCGTCAACGTAACTTTTCCACCTTATCCCCGCCCCTTCTCGTCTCGTTGTTGCGATGTTGGATTTCATCACCAACTAGTGGCTTCGATATTAGAAGGTATTGTTTGCTTGGTGATTGCTTCTAGATTTTGTTTACTAGCGTGTGCTGATTGTTTCTCGAAGTTAACCATAGGATTTTCGTTGGGGAGTTTGTTACTTGTTTACAATTTCTCCCCCACGACATTCACGTAGGATGCAAGGTTTGTCCCCAGAACATCCGGAAGCTTCACAACCTTTGCATATAGCAACACCTGAAGGTACCCTTGAGGACTATCCTCGTCAGGGTGAAATTCCCCTTGTTAATCTATCACACGTGGACATAAGTGACGTCCAAGACGTTTCTACACCACCTCCACAAGTACAACGCACTGATCCTCTAGGTGATTTTCGAATTACCAATACTATAGAGGACTATCACATTCGTCGTGGTGAACGACCTATTGGATGAGTTAATCCTTCTAAAGAAACCACTGTTACATCTTCTGAATCAACTGTTGGGCCTTCTCACGGTGTAGTAGGCCAATATCCTTTTTGGTCCGGTAATTTTCGTCGAGTTCTTTTCGGTACAGAGTCATCCCCTGTTTACGAAATCAACCCTCCTGTGTCTCCTGAGACAAAGACTACACTCGAGACTACTACTTATCATTTTTTTCTTCCTCCCGAGATGGCCCATCTTGAGAATACTACGAGTGTTCAAACCAGAATTACTGTGACTACTCTTCCTCCTATCAATACCCAATGAATGCCTGAGGCTAACCCAAGTTTACCCCCTGGTTACCATGCGTTGAATACTTTGTTGAATATTTCTCATCCAACACCTCCGCAAACCCCATCCGGTTCTCCTAGTGGTCCTCCGTTTCCTGGGCATCCTATTCCCGGTTTCATTCCGACGCTCTCTCAGTTTCCTACCGGAAATCCTAATCCTAGTGGCACTATCCCGACTGTTGCACGAAACTTGCAGATTCCTGTTGGTGGACAGGGTAGTACGGTTCCTTTTCTTTATCCTGGACAAAATACAGTGACTACACAACCTGCGGTTGGCACACAACTTCCGGGTGGAACTGTCCCTTTGATAGGGGCCCCAACCTCACCTTTAGGACAAAACATACCTCATGCATTGGCCCAGTATTGGAATCAACTTATGCAAAACTTTCCTCAAAATGTTGGGGGGCAGCAAGCTATCCCTACTATAGGCCAACCATATCCGGGTGTGACTAATCCTATTTGGGGTTCAGGTCAGACTACTCAACCTCAAGTCCCTACTCAGACTCAAGGTCAAAATCCTTGGGGTTACTATCCTATTCAGCCACCACAGAACCAGCCAGGGTCTTCCCTTTGGGGGCAGACTGCATATGGTCCCACTGGTCTACCGACAGGGCTTCCGCCCCAAAGTCACCAGTATCCACAAGTGAATCGACAGTTTCCTTTTCTTGCTACTTTGGATCTGTCAGATTTGTCTAGGATTCTTAATGATCCTATTCATCACTCTCCCCAATGGCCTGCTATTCCTGCAAAGATTCCATCGGATATTCCAAAATTTGATGGGAAGGTGGGAGAAGACCCAAATAATCATGTCATGACTTTCCATTTGTGGTGTTCGTCCAACTCGTTGATGGACGACTGCATTCGACTGCGTCTTTTTCAACGAACTCTTACAGGTGCTGCTGCGAAGTGGTACATTGAATTACCACGAGGTTTCTTTTCGGATTTCAACACCCTTGCAATGGCCTTTATAACACATTACCAGTTACCGATCCGTTACGATA